>JAQGAE010003432.1:0-14776 GCA_034696685.1 Julus scandinavius | reverse complement strand
ATTAAATTCCATTAACAAATAACCTTTTTATGATTTTTATAAAGTTGGCTTACTTTTTATTGGCCCATCCTGTATATATCTTTTATGCAAATCGCCATATATGGACATGTTTATGCGTGGGACCTGAGCTACGTCGGTTAAGAAAGAGAGCCGGTTAATCCGGAGTTTATATAAAAATATAATACTAATAACATACACTTATAGTAGTATGTGTAATTTATTAATCATATACTACTGAATTTTATTGGCTTATTTACAAAATTAATCCATTTTTTGAAAAAAATAATTTCTGTAAAATATACTATGACAAATAAAAAAAATTCCGGATAGCCGGTTAAGAGGGGTAATGGAATTAATTTCATCTTAGCTAAATATCGATTTGGAAAGAATTAATGTAAATCGGTGGACACATGAATTTTCAAATTTTATCCTAACTATTGTTGATGAAATCCATTCCTTGACTACATCTATAATATGTTTTAAGAAACTTTAATTGAAAGCAGAACCCCATTTTTTTGCAAATTATAACATATAGTTTTGTTTAAAAACAAGCAGAAAATGCAAACCACGCAATGGTGTTCTAATTAGGCTCTTGCACTATCTTTAAACACATATTGGTCCACCTTTTCATCCGAATCCCTATTTTGAGCACGAATAGCTCGTTACTTTATTTACATCGCGAATGTTTAGCAAAATAAATGTTATATCCAATTAAATCCATTAGCATGACAAGCGAGATCTACCTGGGGGGTCTTAGTACGTTCGTGACCTGCCTCGTCACGCCTGAATGTGTTGGTAAAATTCGTATCTGGACAGCAAACACTGGAACACATACCTAATAGAAACTCTAATTGTTTTAACTAGTTTGCATTGTGGGTAAACAAAGCGTTTTATTTATGAAAATTGTGTAAATGTCATGAATATTGTCATGATAAGGGGGAATTATGCATGGGCAAAACTGCATGGTATACAAATTGCTTTCATTTGTAAGCCTAACCAAGCCTACAAACGTTATATATATAGTACTTGGATAAATATTTTGAGTCAAATAATGAGAATGAAATTATACTTAGGGGATAGAACTTATGATGGTATTTTTCTGTTAGAAAATGGAAATTATATAGTCCTGTCATACGAATGTCAATAAAAGTATGTTTTATTTTTTATTTAATTGCTTATCGTTTACCTCCCTTCATTTCACCTATATATTTAGGACAATAGCTAGTGAAAGACAGGCTGTCATCAGGTTTTTACCAGTCTGTGGTATAGAATATCGTGTTTTTAGCAGTTGTTCCAGGCCCACCACGGAGTGTATAAAAACGTCCCTATTTATCAGTTAAGTGTTCAGCAGTTATGTTTACGCCAACGTCAAACATTGACCTCCTAAGTAACATAAACAATAAAATGCAACCATTTGCAAACAATGACACTATAACTATACGCCTAATGGAATATATAGAGTTACCATTGAGCGCCTCCCCTGGTGAGCATCACTCGAATTATGACTTGGCAATGGGCCAAAAACCTCATGGCGGCCAGAAAAATTGTCATTATCTTTGGAAATGTAGCAGTTTATCAGATGGTTTTAAGCAATGGTAAAAGACGAAATTATCCAAATTCAATATTTGTATTTTATGTGCATTAAAAATAAACAGCTTACCTTTTATACCACTTACGTATAGAAGTTGGATGAACGTCATGGTCAGATTCCCTATGAGCTTTTTTTAACCTTTAATTTGATCTTATGGAATAATAGTACAACCAATAGTGGGCATTCTTGAAACAAGCCCTTTTTTAAATAGTGGCAATTTATATTTCACGCACCAATATGACATTAATATGCATGACAAAAATGTTAGTGTCATGAGACACTTGTCACTTTTATAGTTGTGCATAGCGAATAGATGCTAATGACTGTAAGCGGACAAACATTAATTTAAAGCTCGTTGACTTGATGGACACCTACATAGTTTATAAAGGTAGATGAAAAGTAGATAAATTTTAATGGTGTCATCTTGACACGCCACCTGGAGTGCAAATCTGGGAGGTTCACTCATTCATTCAGTTTTATTTCGGTTTTTTTATGGCGCCATTTATTTATAACTTGTTATACAATGCATGCATAAAATAGGGAGAAGTTTATTTGCAAAGGAGAGGAGGTATGGATTCATAGTAATTTTTTTTTTCTCCATTTGTACTTGTACTGCAGACTATAATGGACCCAATGATCTGGCCTGAAAAAAATGATTTGTTTACGTCATTTTCAGTAAGTTTCCTTAAAAAAGAATTGGGAGACAATTTTGTAAATATACAGGGTGGGCCAATAAAAAGTAAGCCAACTTTATAAAAATCATGAAATGGTTAGTTGTTAATGGAATTTATTGAAAATTTGTACATGTGTACTTAAATGGGATTCAAAAAAATTCTTTATTTCAATTCATGTTTAAAGTTAGCAGCACCTTTCTCCGGAAACAGTTTCAAAAATTGCCTATATATAGCACTGTAATTTTTCGTTTTACGCAAAAAACTTATCGCGGTTCTTTCTTCTTCAGTGAACGCCATTTTGAAAGACAAATTCGAATGATTACGTCATTAAAAAGAACGTGAACGAGGGCAATTCGAAAGTAAAGAGAAAAACAATATTTGTACAAATTTTCATTAAATTCCATTAGCAAATAACCTTTTTATAAAGCTGGCTTACTTTTTATTGGCCCACCCTGTATGTAATGTGGTCCCTATAATGGGAAAAACAAACATTTAATTTTGAATAGGACATCAGCATATCTTGTTCAAATATTTTTATAAAAAAAGTAGAAACAAAGTTTTGAAACATTATATAATATATTGCGATTTTTCAAATCTTGGTATAGCGACCCCTATAGATATTTATTATTAAAAATTGCATATTTATTTCATAAAGAACCATTATAACGGATTCAAAATAATTCCCTTCAGTTTTCCAAAACTTCAAGACCAACTATATTATTCCTTGCGATTTTTCAAATCCAAAGATTATTAAACAGTATTTCAATTTTACCAATTTCTCATATAATTCATTCCCTCCAATTTTCCAAAACTTAAAAAACAAGGACCACCATACGTGTATGAATCCATCCTTGTAACCAAATAAATAATTGTACAGTTTAGATGAACATTTTAACCCATATATGCATATCAAGATCACTCTTATTTCATAATTTGGCATCAACAATATATAGGCCTCGACGTATTTTTTTAAAAAATATTTCCCTATACGCCGATATAATAATGGCGTTAATGACGAATTGAAGATGTCCATTATGAGGGTGGCATTCAGCTGGAAATGTCCTCATCAATTTCCTTTGAAATCTTTATCATCGTCGGTGTCAACACTCCTCCACCTGCAGCGGCTTTTTTTTTTCTTTTCTCAAAAAAAGCTTCCTTTCATTTGCTGCCATTTCACACTTCTGTTTAGAAAAAGCTTGCAGTTTTCCCCCCACAAACGTTTTTCAACCCGCGTCGTCCAATGGCACGACGAGGGATGCGAACCCAGGGTTCACTAAGCTTACAATGGAGAATCGATACCGTTGGCCGCCATTTTGGGCGCAACCAATAAGATATGGCGGGAGAGGTGTATACATGCGTCACAATGGCGTAATGCGGCGTGAACCCCCTCTGACGGCAAAAAAAAGGGGGGAGTATTTAGAGGAAATGAAATGGAAACGGATTTGGCAAGCCATGATCACCGTCCTGGATCCCGGATTAATTGGATTATCGAAGCTTTCGTGGTAACGATGCAGCTGTTCAAGGGGCCAGGTTGATGGCATTAACACTGACGCTGCTTGCTTTGGCCAACGATGACCCCATTGTCACGTGGTCACCGTCTTCCACGTACATATATTTCTCGTTTTTTATCAAGCTTTTATAAACAGATATAGCTTATTATTTGCACCGGAAGTTAGGCGGCGCTGCGATCGAAAAAAATAAGATGGTCATGACTGAGAATGGAAGCCCATAAAACATTTGTTTATATTTTATGAACAGAATTGGGGAAATTATATAGGGTCCATATATATATGACGTAATTATTCAAAAAGGGATGACTTTAGCATTTTAATTTAATTTGTAGTGCAAAGTCAACACACTTAATTGGGGCACTATATTAATTTGGACAGTCATGAATTTTTAAAATTATAAGATTGGACTAATTTCCTCTCCATGCCCTTTCCCTGATCTATGTAGCCATTTGGTCGTGTGGGTCGTTAAATAAGTATATATATGGGTTAACAAAAAAATATATTTTTGTGATTTGGCATAAACATATATATGCATATGTACGCATATTAGAATTAATATACGCATGCATACAAACTGCACTTTTTGAAAACAATGCTGAATCTCGTATAATGTTAAATGATTTAACATAATTTAAAAATAAAGTATATGTAACATTTGTCCCTTTTCTATCTCAATCCATTATGCATGCACTTTCTGTAAATCTTATAAGACGCTGCACATCCCCTCTCTATATATGCAATCTCTAAAAATTATGATAATTTGAGTTGTCTTCTGGGAAGCTAATTTTAATGCAATTTATAATTCCTTATCCTCGTAAAAGTGCAGATATTTATCAAGTGGATTTAGCGCGAAAAGCTGCTGAAATGCACTTCAAAACACCGAGCCTTCCATATCACCATGTGATATATATTACCTTTAGAAACAAACGAACAAAGCGACCTCTATATAAGATAAAAATAAATACAGGCTTTTCTGAATGGATATATACGTATTGTAAAGTTGGTAATTTATCAGTTTGTTTTTTCTGATTTTTCTGAATTGATTTCAAGAATTACTCTGATTAACGTTCATATTTTCATATACAATTTTTAAAGTGGCCAAATTATTTATAAATTTTAGATATACAGGCCTAACCTCAAAAATACATTAATAAGCCAAATATCCCCCATAATATCAGTTTCTAAAGCGTTTAGGGTTAAATTTTAGGCCTATTATCAAAACTTAAGCCTAAATTTGGTTTATACGCTTGCAATAAAATAAACAAAATTTTCAATACATTTTTATTTCGTCTTTAATACGGTTATTTTTTCTAGCGCGACTGTACACTGCAGATTTAATTAAACACATAATTAAAAAGGAATGGAAATAGGACTAATCTGATTTTATATAATGAGTATTTATTTCACACAATTAAATACGTAACACAATGAAGAACACCATACACCCATGCAAGTTAATTAATTCACCAGTGAATTTTCATTACAATGAATTAATTGCAAAACAGTATATTTTTTTTCGGAAAATGTTTGTCATCAAACTTGAAAACTGCATGAGCACAATTTCATTGTATGTATATTTTCGAACAAAACAACATTAGGCCTAATCAAAATAATTCCCGATACCGGGTTTTTCAGCGACTGAAATTTCACAACATGCAAAAAACCGCTATAAAGGTTGGTTTTCGTTTTTCCATTGTTTGGATATACTTAAAATACATACGGAAAATCCCATTTTGATATCCAAAAAATGCACCGTTGTATATATTGCTCCAACAAACGACAAAACAAAGATGGCGGCTACCGATGTGTTTACGTATACGCGTTGACATGGTGGATTTCCACCTGCATTTCAAATTCACGTTAATACGTTTACAGATGAAATTCAGTGAAAACTTCGCAGACGAGAAATAAGCGCACACATTTTCTTAGCTAAAAATCACCGTCTGTAACGCTGAGAATACGTTGAGAAATAAGCCATATACAGCTGCAACAACTTCGCCCTTGTTCTTCTCCTTGTGGCGTCCATGACGTCCTTGTCTAACCTTTTTCATTTTCCCTTTTGTGTTTCACATGTAGTGAAATGAGTGAATGACCCCCGCGTCCACGATTGTCCTCCTAGGACGCACCTATTAGCCAAATTGGTGTTCAATTGCACTTTGGGGAATTAGCCATATTGTAAGAAATTAGAACTGCTTCTTAACAGCTTCACACTGGTCAAGAAGATAGGTTGGAGTGTTAAAAGATTTTCAAAAAAATCCTAATTAGTTTCAGGATTTCGGACCCCTTTGATCCTTTCCCTCTTCTCCATATGTTTATACCTTTTCCCCATAGTTCAGTTCATGACAATAATGATATAGTATAGTTACAGGAGCCAGCCAGACATTTTGCGAATTTCAACTAGGCACTATAAAAATTTTTGTATTATAATTTTCCCTTTTCTGTACATGTGCATGCTTCCCATTATATGTATATTTCAACTGATTTTTCTGGTTTCTATAACATAAAAAGTAACGATTTATCATTAATGACATCCCATAATTATATATACAAAACTAGAAAAACGTGCACTTATTAATATTAATAAAAATTAATTTGTAATTGAATATTTGTGCATGTGACATGCATATTATACTCTACCTTGGGTCCACGTTCTCTTCGATATATGCATATATCGACATAAATATGTTTACGGACCTTTATAATTCTCGGATATAAACAAATATGTTGCCATAATATGTTGTTATTGTTAAAATGAAGAAAAGATATACTTAGAGTGCATGCATGCTCTATACTTTTTAGTGGATCAACAATTAGGTTTGCGTATCCTATACTCTGTTTTTTTATTCATAGCCCCCATATGGCGCCACACCACTTATTATATATACTTCCTTTCCACCTCACAAGGTGCTTTCATTGGATAATAATTTTTTAAATTGCGATTTAAAAATGCGTTTTCCAAAATATATGTAATTTTACATAAAGGCCAAAGGCGAAACAAATTAATCATAAATGCATAACAACAGGAAACGCAAATCCGGCATTATATCCGAGATCATGGTTATTACTGTAGTTTTTGTTTCATATAATGCGCGTATACAAATATATACAGTGAAATCAAACAATTTTTTCAGGGGGAACAAAATATAAAAAAATACGAACAAAAAAAAAACCCACGAACGCCATTGCATAGTATCTATCATGGTATCCAGTCTGTTATTAAATGTTTCTGATCCAACCAAACTACAAGAAGACGGTTCAATAAACTGGCACGAAAGGATTATGTGTATAAAGGCAAATAATATAGGTTCATTGTGCTATAGACGGATTTCATAATGGTCATTGTTTTTTCCCTTTAAATGATTTGTTTCATTTTCATTTACTCATGGTGTTTTTACACCAATCCGAATTTTGACTTTTTTTCTTATAATAATTACCATTCTAAATCAAATTCTCTATATAAACAAAGAAAGAATGTTTGCACAACACTGAGAAATCTGGTATCAATGTAAATTATGAATTATATCACACTGTACCACTGCCGACGTATAATTGTCTAAATGTGAATGTCTATCACTTATTAATTAACCTTAAAACTATTTGAAACTATACATGGGTGCATATCCTAAAATTTAAACACTGACCAAAAAGCAAGTTATTGCAAATAGATAATGGCAGCCACAATTAACCTTTTTTTAAATTTGAAAAGTTGTAAGAATTAGTGATAGATTTTTGGAGAAATCTTGAAAAAAACAATGGCAGTGTCAAATGTTGTATAAGATTCAGTTTTCTTGAAAGTTCTCGTAAGCCGTTATCCCGCCGCGTAAGCCGATTTATAGCCGTTGGTCGTTACACTTCCGTTTCCCCACCTTGCTCAATCTACACCCTAAAAGTTCCTGTAAGCCGTTACCCCGTCGCGTAAGCCGATTCGCAGCGTTAGCCGTTACACTTCCGTTTCATCGCTGCTTCTGAACTTAACCCTTATATACCGAAAACAAAGACGTCAATTGCAAGTTGATTGGACTGTGATTGGAGGCAGCGCGGCCTGTGGCCGACACGAGCAAATGAGTCACATGACGTCAGAACACCTTGAGGCGCCATCATGCGAAAGGGCGGTTAATGTGACGTCACGACTGTCGTGGACCTAGAGGAAATTGCTCTTCAGGAAGGATGCATTTGTGTGCAGGCGGGGTACAAAAATAAAAACAGTCCTGTGTAAAGGATGGATTTAATGAAGCGGGGATGGGTGAGGAGGAAAGGGGGTATCCATTAAAGTATGGATTTCTTTTAAAGTGGGTGAAAATCAAATCCAAAAAAAAAAGAAAAAAGAAAATATATAATGGATGGGTGTAGCGAAGTGGCAAAAAAAAAAGTGCCGCATGATGGAAGACAACGGCCACAGCCATGCTGAAAAGCCTATCGGGAGTTGAGTGTGTTTTACCCCTCCCCTTCAATCCCCTTCACTACACCACTCCACCCTACTCCCTCTTGACTCCTCGATTCTGACGTGGCTTCGTTCGGCAGCCACTAGCCGGCGTATATGATAATTAACAAGGTAAAAGTAGGCACGCACTACCCTTCACCCTGTACCCTGCTGAACACACACATTTACAGTAAACTGAAAACATGGAGGATGGTAGACTTACCTTGGGGTTTGGCGTCCACTTCCATTAGCCATCTTGATTTTGACAGCAACCGTTGCCGTTGCCATGACAGCCACCGATGAAAACCCACCCACCGTTCTAGTTGTAGGGGAGGCGAAAAAAGCCGCAATTTTTGTGTAGATCGCAGTTATGTTTTTCTATATTTTTTGTTTTCTTTTCGAACATCGCCTTCGAATGTCCTGCAAGTTGAAGTGCAGGGTGAATGGAACGCCGGCTTCCAAACTACGGTGGTTCAGAAAGACGCGTAGTATTTTTTCGCCTGGGGTAAATCCATCTTTTTCCAGTTTTGGCACATGGGTTTATTATTTTTTTTTGTGTTTTTTTTTTCTTTAGGCATCACTGCACTACATTCCCAACCTCCATCGCCGCCTCTTCCTCTTCCTCCTTCTCCACCCAATAATATCCGCTCTTCCAAGGCGCGCCGCCGCCATATTGGTCCGCAGTGTGTACGCAGCACGTTGGTCGATGGGCTCTTCATTTTCGGGTGGAATTAGCGTGAAATTCTAGTGTTTTTCCGTCTAAATCCGTGCGTCCTTAAGCAGTGCGAACTCCAGCCTCTACTCGGGTAGACTGGTAGCGATACAATTTGCGATATTCGCTCGCCTTTTGTCTTGATATATAGTCGTATTTTTTCCAGGCACAAGTCATAATTTCTTCATTTTAGAGCCTGCACGTGACCGGCGCGTACCAATCATGGCGCCCGGTTTGAATCATAAAACTCCGCTAGTGCGAAAATTAACCTGCCCCTTTTTTCTTTTCGGCGGCTCGGGGGCCAAACAAAATGCCGTACAAAAGAGTGGACTTTTAGTTTGACATTTTTACGATCTTGCCCGGACCAACCCCCGATTCCGATGGCATTCAACATGGAGGAGATATATGTTGCAACACAGTTCACGTAATGAATGGAAAACCGCCATGCCCCTCTTCGTCTTTGCCGCTATCCCACCCTACTCCTCTGCACTAACACCCCTTACCCCTACTTGCCTCATAACCACCTTTTCTCTCTATGTATATATATTCTGTGCTTTTAGCCCTAGTCCTCTTTAAACATTCAAAGCGTTATCTAACACTGCGGTATTTTCCTTCTTCTTCTGTCTCCTCCCACGAAACCCCCATTTTGGTCGCCATCTTTGTTGGCGCGTTAATTAATACTGGAAATCAAGATGGAGGCAGTTTGATATATTCGCCACTTGAACTACTAAACTATAAGCCAGTCAATTAATCTTCCTATAGCAATGACCACCGGTTCCGTAAATTAAAATTTGTTGCCGAGGTGTAGTGTGCCAGGTGGCGCTACGGTCTATGCAAAGTTACTATGGTGGTGGAGTGACCGGTTTGGGGCCTCTACACATGGTGACACTGTTTGATAATGTACTTACCCCACACTGAATCGACCCAAGCGATGTAGGTGTGAAAGCAATACCATGACGAAATTTCTCTCATAAGGGAAAGCAGGGTCGTAAATTATATAGGGTCATATTATGTCCCATATATGGCAAATTCCATGTATGTTAGAAAAAATGTAGGACCATTTTAGGCAATATACATGTTTGTAAAATGACATATACGTATATGCTTGGAAAAACGTTATAAGAGCTCATAGCTATAGTTATAAGAGTTTCATAGCTAGGGGGCGCTGTGATGAACTTCGAAATCATCTTTTCATCTTTTTACGCTAGGTGGAGCGATGTCAATGTTCTAATTAATCATCAATATTGTGTATACAAATTTCGTGTGAGTTTCCATCGTGATTTTCATTGGAAACTATAAAAGAGCAATGAACCAAGTCATGCAATTGCCTAAAATAGATACAGTCCAAAAGTATTTGCACCAAGTTCTTCACAATTCCACTAACTGGTTTCCTTAAATTTGATGATTTCTTCAAAATATATTAATTTTCAAAAATGTTTACAGTGTAAATGTTTCTTTGCCATAAAATGATTCAGTAACTTTTGTACATATAAATTATATTTAACAATACGTACATGTATTCACATCTAATGAAATTACCAAACTTTAAAAAAACTTTGTAACGTTTTCATATAAGGGAATATTCACAACCTCTCATAAACATCTCTATGTGAAATAAAATATTTGTTTAATATTCTGAAAGATGTTTTAAGAAATTGAATTTTCTTAGAATCAAAGTGTTATATGTTTGGAATACTGACGTTAATGTTCGTTTTATAATCGAGTGCGCCTTAGAATTGATGAAATACGACAATACATTGTGTAAATTTCTCATTTTTTGTGTTACTCGAAATGTTAGTTTGTCCCCAACTTATTTTTGAAACTTAGCAATAGTTTTTTATACGTTATATAATTTGCTCAATTGCTTTCCTATAAAAAGAGGATTCCGTGCTTAGAATTTTGCAGATGTTATAGCATCCCAGTGCAGAAAGTAATTTGATTATGTCTCAGTGACACAATTTTTTTCCCCACCACTCTTTTCGAAACGATTTTATGATAGATTTTTACAACATCTTTCCCTCCTGAAGATTTTTTTGTTAGTTGTTGCCTCCACCTTCAATTCAATTAGGGCAATTTGAGGAGTCCTGCTCAGGGTGGGTTATGTTTATGGACCCTCGTTGTGCGAAAAACAAGCTTTGGGGATACGTTTCAAAGGTCAGCCTTTTTATTATTTCACTAAAAAATATAGGCGCTGATTGCGTTTCATCCTCCAATTTACGTAATACAAAAGAATGCCTTCTTTACAATACAAAGACCCAACCCTTGTTATATTCGCTGGTGTATTTTTTTTTGCCACTTTCCTGGGCTTCGCTAATTTTGTCTTTTTCAAAGCAAAAAAGAAAAATTCCTGGCCATCTCGGATTGCGAACCAATCACACCTAACAATAAATCTCATCTTCGAAGACAACTAACCCTAAAAGTACTGAAATCGGCCTAACAATGAGCAAAGGCTATTTGACTGCAAAAAAATCCCCACAGACACCAAAGGTACCGTCTGTAAGGTATACCCATACCAAAGACAATTTCAGAAGAAAAAAAAAGTTAGTTTTACTCAATGAGGGCACTTTTACCCCCTTTTCTTTTGTTCAATGGTCGTAAATTCTTGCAGGATTTGCAACTTTTAGCATTCATGGCTGTCTGTTCCAAGATAACCATGCAGTCATTGAAAATTCCCCTTTGGTTTTTTTAGGGAAGGGTCGAGGAGCAGAAAGAGTTTCATTGCTGCGAAATAAGGTTACTCAAGCATGTTTCAAAGTTTGTAGGCCGTGCCCATATCACTGCTTTAGGTTGAAATGTATACATACATGTATATATGCTGTACATGAAACATGTCTTTCCTGGTGAAATAATTATATAGGGCCATATAGTATGTCTGAAAACATGATATTATGTCGATGTATTTCATAAACATATTGAATTCATGGTTATACATTGCCACATATGGGCATTGATATTTGCCCAATTTCTGCCATGTTCATATATGGAATTACCTTACAACACGAATTACATGAAATTATCTACACTTATCATAAAAAGTAAATCATTTGTATATATTTTGTTTATTTGAGAATTACTTATAGTAAATTATGTTTATACGATATCTTCACATCATAAATGTAGGTTGGAATCCATACACGAGTATACTATTCTAAACAATTTTCCGGTTGAAATTGAAATGCATAGACAATACGTATAAATGTGGAAGAAAAAAAACCAATTGAAACATTCATTGGTTTCCTTTCAGTTAATCCATACTTCCCTCTTTAATATTTGGAGCCCCATATATTGTTGCCATGAAATTGGTCTGTGGTATGTAGGGTTAAATTCCTTAATTGCGGAGATTTACATTAAAATGACAATGATTAATTTCTTTATACAATTAAGATAACTTAGCGCAAACAGAGAGCTCTTGTGATTGTATATATGGGAAATTAATCAACTGTCAAATTAAAATGTATATAAATGGCGACGGCTTATAGTACAACCACTTATGTAAAATAAATAACGTATTGCGCATAATGGGGGTATGTGAAATCGTGGATGTTGTCACGACATTTTCTAAACAATTACACTTGGTGAGAAAAATCAGACTTGTAAGACATTTTTATCTTTGAACATCTGAAAGTGGTATACAAGTCATATAGTGATATGTATAAAGTATATAATATATCTGATTTCATAGTTCTATATACGTGTATAATTATTAGAGAATTTCTATTCAAATGTCAGTTTTAAACATTTCTTTCGTGAAAACATGTTCGTAAGGTATTCCTCTTCAAGCATGTACACAACGAAAAAACATGAACCATAAGCACAAGTTCTGCAAACATGTTTGTCTAAACGAGTTTTCAAGAACATTTTGTTAGAAACATGCTTTTTTCGCCAAAAGTTTTCTGAATCCTCTGGACAGAAAACGTGATGAGCAAACTTTTTTCACAAACATGTTTACGAAAACCTGTTTTTGTTTCGTGTTTGCTTATAGTTATGATACCTCCAAATTTCAAATTATGTTCTGGCACTGATTATACTGTACTTATACTTATGAAATGATGTAAACCTATACTTCAAGCAATTTAAAGCAAATGATTTTTATTTACAAATTGGTGTCATTATTTACAAAACCTTGATAACATATACGGACATGTTCTGCTTTAGACCAAATCAATTTCAAATCTCCCCTGAAGAATAATTACAGTATTCAGTATTAATGGTGACTTTTAAATCGCCCTGTATTTTATTACAAATTTTCTGCATTTTCTTCCGTACATTGACTTAAAACGAAATTATGCATGCTGTATATATGGAATATCAGTAATTGGACATATACTGTATATGGACATATAAAAAATTGGGGATACTGTATATGGGCATATCAGAAATTGGAGATGCTGTATATGGAATATCAGACTTCATGACCATTTACGGCCATGATTGATCATAAATGCCCTTCATCCATTTATACAAATGTCCCTATTTATATATATATATATCTTCATGTGTCCAATCTCTATTCAATATACACTGTATGTGACATATTATTATCTAATATATCTAACTTCACGTTTTCTTCCATATGCATCGACATAAAACGCCATATATGGGCATATATGTTCTCAGACATATGGAAATGCCATATATAGGACATGCATAATATGACATTTTAAAACTTTTCAACCGTGGTTTTTGAACGTTTTTCCGCTTGTTTGTATACGCAATCCAATGCCTTTTCTAAATTGAATATATAAGGTTGACAAAAAGGGATTTTGGAACGTTTATTCCCGCATCCTTTGATCAATTCGTTTCTCTGTTGGAACTTAATGGCCACCTGTCATCCCTCGGATGCTTCGTGGATTCCGGTTAGGATCTCCTCTGGTTGTCATGGCAACGGCCATTAGGATTCGCTCGCAGCCTCTCAATGGCAAAAGGTAAAGGTTATTAAAGACATCAGGATGAGGAAATGATCAAGAGGTCGATTGAATGCCATCGCTATACGTTTATACCGTTCATGCTACTGCACTTTACTTCCAATGCACGGAAGCTACTTTAGGAAAGAGAAAAAAAAAAAACACCCCATGCACCACAGCGATGAAAGCGCCCTCTGATAGTGATGGTTACATCTCGTTCCAAGCGATCCAGATCCGAGCAATTTGAGCATGGATCTGGCGTAACGACTTAAGGGAAAGTCCAAAACGAAAATTTGGGAAGGCGTTGCTGGCAATAAAGGTTTCGGTTTTCAGATTGAACCCTATATGTACACGTACACTTTTATGCATTTTCAAAAATAAACTGCATTGTTTGTACACTAGGGAAATATTTATAAAATAGGATGGAAAGCAATCGAATATTGAAGGTATGTTTAAAAACTCGGCTCATGACATGTTACAAGTGATCCTTCTATAGGATAATATAATGGCGATCTTGAAGTGAGTCTAAAAGCCCAAATAATAAAAACAACGAAAATTGACATTTTGGTAAATTTTTAGGAAAAACTTGGAAAATCTTAAGCCACCAAGACGTACATGCACGTATATACACGTTTTTTACAAACATATGCAAAATTGTTTGCTCTCCGGGTTTGTTTTAGCCGCCATTTTGTAAATATATGTAAATATCAAAATTGTACAGCTATTAAAGACATTTAATAGGTGTACAATTTTGACATTTACATATGTATGGAAGCAAACGTGGACTTTGTCAAAGTGCAATTTTTCGCAAAGTATATATAGGGGAGACCGGGGCACAGTGGGCCACGGGGCACAGTGGTTCAAAGAGTTTATAAAATCACGTTTTCGCAGTAACCTAATGCTTGTGATGTGCAAGGAAGCTGTATGCACCACTCTTTCATTAAACAAAATGTCTGCCATCTAA
>JAQGAE010003431.1:0-14776 GCA_034696685.1 Julus scandinavius | reverse complement strand
ATTTTTCAACTCTTTTGACAAATATTGTGGTTATTAGTCGTATGAGGCGTCCTCGATAATGTGAAAGTAGAGCCTTGAAATTCATGAAATATGCATTGCTTACATTTTTACCAGCAAGTTTACTGGACACCCTGTTCGCGGTATTACAGGGTGGCCACAAAGGAATGGGGGCTTGGATGATATCATCAAGCACATGGTAAATGCTTGGGACTCGGACAGGAATTATGGTTGAGAATAGCCAAAGGGCAAGATTGGATGGGAAATGTTGTATGGCAACATATATGGCAGCGCCTTTCAGATTAGTGTAATAACTGAGTCTATCACAATTAATGGGTCACTCAAAAATGACGTCCGAAAGAAGGGGTAGTGGTCTGCTGGCATGTGGACGGGAGAGTGAGTGAGGAGGAAGCCATTATGGACCTCCATTAATTATGACATTTTTCAGTTTTTTGGATTTTCTGTTTATTATTGAGTTTTCAAGATCAGAGAAAGGGAAAATGAACACTTCAACTGCAAGTAGGTACAGCATTAGCATACGGTATGTACAATTAGTTTATAATTTCGTTTAGTTATAAGTCGTATATTAGAATCGCCCGGCTATTGTTATCAAAATAATGATCACATTAAGCGGAGTCTACTGTGTAATACAATCTCCCACCAATTAAAGAAACGCACACAGTGGCAATATTGCAGGACTCGGTTCTTGAACATCTGCAACAGGCCTCGAAGTTTGCCAAACTGTATTCAAGTTTTAGCATATTAGTGGTTCGCAATTATTTATAACTAGAGGCGCATCAGAATAACTGTCAGACATTGCCAAAACGACACCCACTCGAACCCCACAGAAGGGGTACTTGACCTCCCTCGGATAAAATAGCTGTTTTTCGAAGCTGCTGTGGATTTTATGCAGAAAAGCAGTAGGGTGGTTATCCCACACAACGGCTGAGTTTACAACCAACATGATCGTGCAACATATAGTCACAGTAGTCACCGAAAACCAGAGGGGGGATAAGATACAGAACAAATCCCCAATAACACCCCTCCCCAGTTTACTACAATACAACAAAGTGATCAACATCTGACTGTACCCAATATCAAATGAAAATACAATGAGAATTGATTGGACCGCTGTGGAAACCACCATTTTGCAGACCACCCATACTAATTATGGTAATTCCAAAACAATATCTATTGGATCATTGAGACAATTGGAAAACAAGTTGTCTACAATATTTTTCATGGTTTGGAACATGTCCTGCCCTCTTGTAGATGCATATGGAAATATTTTACTGCAGTCTGCCATATGAATAACTCTTCATATTAAACTAACTACAGCCTTAATACAAAAAAAAAATAGTAACCGGTATGGGTGAAACTGGAATTTTTTCGACACTAACCCTAGTGTAACCTCACGCATCATAATGAAGCCCTAAATCGTAGGTTACGACTTCAGCAAAGTTACTTATGGAAATTCTGAGCCTCCCAGTTCCAGAGAAGTCTGTAATTTGCTCAGTGTAAAAGAAAGCTGGCAAATAATATTGATACCCGCAACGAGTCCAACACCAAACTTGTTTAAGAGGTTAAACAACGACAGTACAGACTCTACATATGGCTTTATCATCGGAACATATACTTTGAACAACATGATAAACACGACCGATGTCAACCGTGGTTTGACAACTGACATCAATGTCACAACAGGCTGCAATTGAACAAAGCAAGATGCTTGCCCAGCATGATGGGAGGAGCGTTTATTCAAATTTTCAACTTTTCGGTGCTGCACCAGATGACATGTATTAGCGTTCTGGGAAAACAAAAAAGTTTGATGAACTGTGAGAAACATTTCCATGAAACAGTTCGTGCACAATTTTACTAAGACCTTGGACTCACTTCGCACACACGCATACGCAAGGTCCACGAATGGAAAATAAATATATTATTTCCAATACGTTTATTGAAAATTCTTTATATATATATTAGAAAACATATGGCAAACGTCATTTATAGTATGTTTAAAAACGTATGACTATATAAGGAAAGTACCATATATGTCGACATATGAAAAATATCATGTTTGAAAACTTATACGACCATATATGGAGATGTGAGACCATGTACTGTATGAATATACATGTTTGGGTTAGAATGGCATACATGTCCAATTTCTGATATGGCCATACATTTCGTTTTTCATATATAGGACAATTTTTCCACTCGGGTCCATTACAGATAAGCCCCATATACAGGTTACACTGGCACCCCAGATAAGCTTCTCCGACGTTGTAATTTGTAATAAGAATGGCAAACAGGAAACCATACTTTTCAAATTAAAACTGAAAATGGCCACTTGAAGAAAAGGGGGAAAAGAAACTCAAGTCTTGCTTGTGGAACCCGCACTCCGGGATAGCCTGACCACGCCCACTTGATGATCCACCGGTTGGATGTCAAAGTTGAAACATCCTATATTAATGATTACCTCTAATACGTAGTACGCCCATCCAACACTTGTGATTGCAATTTTATTTGAAGCCAAGGCATTCCGAAATTTCACTTGTTGGGAATTACCCTAACATAGAGAAAAAAATATTTTACCTGAACCGTGCGTTCCAAATAATACAATTCATAATTCCATGCAATTTTAGTTAATTTAACACAAAATCAAAATTTAAGAAATGGAAATAATAGCTCTAAAGGCCAACAATTAAATTCACAAATTGTTATACTCAAATTTAAGCAAGTTTTAGTTGTTTTATCGTTTTTTAAATCAAGCAAGAGACAGCCAAATCAAAGTTATTTCAATGTTTTTTTCATCTTTGTTCCATTTTTCTCATTTAGTTCTATTTTGAAATTCTGTTTGCATACTTTGAAATTCTATTTTTGCATACTTTGAAATTCTGCATACTTTGAAATTCTATTTCTCTGCACGCATTATAATTCCATTTCTTTATAATTTTGATTAATTTTAACAATTGCAAATTTCTTCGATCATTAACATCAGTTAAAAACGAACCAAAATGGGGAGAAAATTTCGTAATGCAACAATTTCATCCAGATTAATGAAGCCTCGAAGAAATGTGTCCCCTTTTTTCAGGAGACAAAATTGCATTCCAAAGGATTCAAAAATTGTTGACAGAAGCGGCTATCCATCTTGAAGGTAAAAAACAGGTTAATACCCTTGGTTTAACAAACCCTAATTTGAATCACAACATGATCACCGCGAGCTTAGCCTTTCTTTTAGTCGGCATCCAAATTTGAAAAACGCATGACGTGTTCTCATGGCCAGAGTTCACATTGCGAGGCTCTGAAATGAGGAACACTTGCGGGTTTTCCCATATTAAGCCAGTTACTAAAAATAACACTTACAAAGCCTCGACGTTTACGTATCGATAGTAGAGTTGCTTGCTCTCCTACAAATACATAAATCTCAATTTATGAAGTGTTATCAAGTTGGCAACACTGTCAGGCAATTCAATGTACGTATAGGGCAGCAAAAACTGTCCTGCTATCTATAGTGTATTCTGCTGGAGTTTTTTATTTTCACAAATTTCAGGCACGACCCATTCTACTGTCAATATATTTTCATTTGCGATACTTTTTATATCAGCAGGTAGAAAAAGTAAACACTACGTGTCACGTCAAATATTTAATTTCAATTTCATCGAGATTCGCACATTTTAACTATTTCTGTTTGCAGATCATTGTTTAAGACCATTTGATTTACAAAACAATTCTGCAATAACAACAAACAATAGTACAATTTCCGCAAATTTATTGAGAAATTCTTAAAAGCGTGATGCAATGTTCGCTATGTTTGTTTTTTGATTTGGAAAACCATGAAGAATTTCTGTAAAAAAAAATTATTAAGCTATAAATAAATGCTGACTTTTTACTGATGGTTTTACATGAGTTGATGTAAAAATCATGTGTGGTAACAATTGTTCGCATATATGTATAGTCAGCCATATACATGTATACATTACATATATCTACACTCTGTAAATGTAAACATACTAAATACGAACATGTATGATGATATATGCCATGTATGGTGAAAACGTGACTATGTATAGTTAGTAGACTATCCTAGTAAAGACCATTGCAGATTTGTGGCACTTTTACCGTATTTCCAATATGGCACCTCAATGATAAACTAAGGTTCATCCTGACCCATCATTGGTGAAATATGTTCTATGCATGGGTGTGTATGGTCCACACGTGGTTTCTACAGGCAACTTGTCCAAAACCATGTAGTCAACAATCGTACTTGCTCCCAAATTCCATCGTGCAATTTCCATTTATTTCCAGATCTAACTAAAATCGAGATTTCATAAACTGACATTTGTGAGGTCGAAAGTAATCCCAGTCAATTCAACCAGCCTTCCTTCAGGGGTTATCTGGCTTCGACCCAATTACCCCCAGACGTCAGCACTCCGCAATTAGAACATGCTGTATTTCTGCAAAATTTGCAACTGATCTCTTATTACGGATCCGAGCAACAAGATCTCATTTTGGGAATGCGCCCCATGTAGGTCTACTACAGGGCCAATTAGGGATCACGTGTACACGCAACTAAAAAAAAATTAAAACCTAGAAAAGTCATCGAGAAGAACAGACAGACAGACAGCCCTTGACAAAATGTGTGTGCGGACCAAACACAAAAGCCAGGCCATCCGTGAACAAATTTCAAACCAGAGTTCTTCAAAGTATCGTCGGTTGCGCCTCCATTTTTCCCCGGAATCAGACATGGCAGCTGTCAGAAGTCCCATTGAACTTTTCAAAATGTTTGCCCTCGGTCAACGCGCGACAGACACACGTTTGCTATTGTGGAGACTGGATAAGGGCTGCTGGGTTCGAGCCCTGGGTCTGCCTCTGAATAAGTCAATGACGTCACCGACGCCAATTTCAAATGTGGCTCGGATGCCCAACCTAATGTCGCGTTTAACCGCATAGGTTTCCTGTTATGAAAAACACCAACTGCCAAAACGGATGATTTTTCTTTTAACATTTCTGGCTACGGAAGGAAATCATCAACATGTGGTTGGAAAACCCGGCTAGATTTTAACCTGATTAGATGCAAGATTATAATCTAAAGACCCAGCAGAAATATGAATAGCATCGATTATAAGACGCACTTTGTGGCCATTCTCAAAGGACGTCCCCGAAATTTCTTCAAAAATTGACTACCCCTATTCCCTGTCCATATGGTGTCCATTTTAGCCCAGACATTTCTCCCCCCTCATAGACGTGCTTGATTTTTTTGGGTGTCCCGAAAATTTCTTGGAACGCACAGAGGCCCATCCTATAAATTTCCAAGCACCCGTCTCGCTACCAATTCCACGACATTTTTTCCAGATTGTTCTGCTTAATGGAAATTTCCTGACCTCGAAGGGAAATTTCAGTACATTTGGGACTGTGTTCATTTTATCCTTTCACTAACCTTTAAAACTCAATTAAACAAAAAATCCAAAAACTTAAAAATACCATCATTAGTGGACGTCCATAATGGCTTTGCCTCCCTCCCCCCATATAAACATGGCGACTCCATGCCAGTAGACCCCTACTTCCTTTTCAGGACGTCCTTTTTCAATGGCCCCTTAGTGCTTATCATTTCAGCACTTGTTGGTTTATCAGCTAATGTGATGTTTTGATTTTAGAAATGCAATTATTCTGCACAAAAGTGCGATTTTTAAGGTAATAATCCAGTCCAAGATTCTGGACTCCATCCCCCTTCCCAAAAATGTGATGCCATGTAAGAGCTTGAGCAAAATGATAACATTAAACGAGATTCTGATGATAATAAACTGTTGGTTTCCAATGATTGATTTCTGTAACAAAAAATGACTGATAACATTATCCATGATCACATTAAGCCAAGTCCACTGTACAAGCAACAAACATAAAGTTCTGGAAATGCTCTTGTTAGCGTCAATGCCGGTCGTTTCATGCTTACTGCCCTTGTTAAAAATGATGCTATTTTTTTTTCCAACAAAATGGAAGAAAACAACTTGTATTGACAATAATAAACATGCCTGCCAGAAATTGGCAGTCTCTCTTTTCTTCCCATCCAATCACCAGATGTGGTTTTCTACAGGCAGTTGGATGAAATGGAGGTTGTGTGTTGCATCAGTGTCAGTAGGCAGCGATGCGCATCAATAGCTCCATTTTTCATGACATTCATTATAATGGCAATTAATTCCAACATATACTAGTGATTTCGAAACGCATTCCCTTTTTCTTCTAATCTTTTGCCATATCTTGAAATGGTGATTTGTCTCGTCGTCTTTGAGCAGCAGCGACTCTTTAACTCTTGACTGTTGATGATCCATTTCGGGATGTTCAGAAAAGCGTGAGTTCATCACCTTCTTGTGATGCAGTGAAGATGTTAAAACCTCCGAAAGCAAAAGTGTTTCAAGAGCCATTTCTCCAACGTTTTATGTGGAGAAAAAAAAACAAGGAATTAGTGAAAGATTTGAGAAAACCAGAATCTTCTTTGGTCAATTAGGTAAAAACTGGATACGACATGATCATGTCGTGCTATTAGCATTTTTTTGTAACTGGGTTAATGTATTTGTAAACTCTTGCATGACAGCGATTTGCAACATTTATCACGAATACATTTGTTGTGTTTCATCACATATTGCTCAGAATGAGTACGAGGTGAATAGCATTTGCTAATATGTGCAGGTGACAAGATTTATCTAAACTGAAAAGTATAATTATGTAATATGATCAATGTTGTAACGTATAACAAATCAATCTGTCGTTGATACTGTCAAGTATCTGGGGATTTATATTACCAAAAATCTCTCTTGGAATCATTCTTCTGAAATGATTAGGTATGAGGCCTACTCTACCATATGGCATCATGTATTTACTGACTGTAAGTTCCTGATTTGAATTGAATTGGATATATAGCAGTATGTCAACACTTCCATGAATGTATTCAATCATATATGGACATACTATACAAATAATTACTCAAGTACAGTAAAACCTGTCTAAATGCATACTCTTGGGACCGGTGAAAAATATCAAAGGATCATCCAAGTGCTTCACTCGAGGAACTCGAACAGTGGCCAGAGACAAATTACAAGATCAACGTCAACCGAGCCACAATCTCTAGAACAATAAAGAAGTCAACATAGCATCTAGCCAAATCTGACAACACAAACCTAGTATATGTTAAACGTCTACGGGCCGTCAGATATCCAGCTATGGAGTCCGCACTTCTTGAGTGGTTCAATGCCAACCGGAAACGTGTTAATCTAAGTGGTAACCTCATCTTAGTTTGATATTTTTTGCAGTTCCATCGTTGATATTCACTTATAAAATCATTGGGGCCAATAAAAATTATTCATTATTGCTTTAGGGAGGTTTATTCATTTTTGCATGAGTTCCAAGTCGGGCCCGGCACATTTTATGCGTTTAGATAGGTTCTACTGTATTACTTAAGGACACTTATCCGTCTTCATTTATATATTCCAAGCTATAATATTGCATTCGGGCAATTTTCTAACTGGGTGTTGGTGGTGCCGTAATTTAAAATTTATTAACGTTGCACATGAAGCATTGAAGCAACTGCAAATGTTTTACCGGATACAGCTTATGGTGCATTGGTATAATTTAATGCTTCCCCGCATGCAATCGTGCATTTCAAGCACTCACATGTCCATTCTGTAGCAGCCACATAGTACTATATATGCAAATTAGAACCTGCCACGACAATTCCGGCTGTGGAAACAACAACAAACAACAAGCATTGTTTTCAATACGTTTCTCGATTGATTTCTGGGCGTGCACTCGCTTTAATTCGTATTTTTACAGTGCGTTCACCTAGATGCCAGTGTTAACGCTTGCAGACAGTTGTCCCGTCCTGTCGCCGCTCATGTAGCAACACCAATGTGCTTGTACTATGCTGCAAGTTTGGTTCATTAACTCAATAAATTCATTAATGCACTGGCTATCCATCAGGTGTATTTTTAAGGTACTAGCTCACAGTTCAGGTAATGATAGTGATTCCTTACCACGTCTTGACATTTTTGTTTTTGAACAGATGCATCAGCAACTTATTTGCCGATCATTCAAAAGTTGGGTTGTGTCCAAAATGTCGAAATTCTAAAGAAATGGAATTTCAAAGCATGAGGAGAAATGTAATTTCATAGCATGCAGATGAAATGGAATTTCATAGCATGCAGATAAAATGGAATTTCAAAGCATGCAGAAAAATGGAATTTCAAAATAGAACAGTTGAAAACAATTATTTAAATAACTAGGGTTTTGCTGTCTCTTCTCTGATTAGAAAAACGGAAAAAAAAACTGCAAGTTGTTTCAATTTGAATATAATCATATGGGAATTTAATTGTTGTCCTTTAAAGCTATTATTACGATTTATTAAATTTTGATTTGGTGTTAAATGAAACCAAAAATATTTCGACGCGTAGGCTCTAGGGACCACAAATCATGCCCTGGATTACCAATAGTCCTCCTATAAGCCTGTTAGTTTAGTCTATAACAACGGCTAGAAAGACAATTACTACACAAATGTGCTACTACATCATCTATATTAAAAATGTTCATGCAACAACTGTACATTGCTCTTTAACTTAAGTATATGTTGAACAGTGGTGCCATCTGTATATTTCAAGTATGACAAAGAGATGACATGATTGTTAGATCTTGTTCAAATTTGATTTGTCCTTGAATGTTTGCTAATTGTTGTTTAAGCTCGGCCAACTTTTTTATGTGTGTAGTAGGGATTAAATGCTATGCCTATGGCTAGTCAAACGAACTTGAGTTTCCGCGTACTGGCTACTTTATTTGAGATGAAATGAGTGAAAATCTCGATTTGTTATTTGCAAAGTGCCTCCATTTGTTGTGAAAGAAATTGTCTTTGTTGCTGTAATGAGGCCTTTTATGTGTTGGCAAATTGTTGTTGGAACCATGCAATATCACCCGGTTTGAATGGGGATTAGTTGGCATGTATCATGTAGTTTGTTCAAAGCAAAAATCAATTGAATGGCAGACTTAATGCCATCAATGGCAACCAGGAAAATGGTGGGAGTATTAAGCCTCTCTCTGCATGTTCTGTTAAATCTAGTTGAAGGAATTCGCCAACTTTCCAAGTAAAGTAAAGTAGAGTACAAGTAATCAGTTATCATACGAAATGAGTATGAGTAGTATAGTAATCAAACTTGGCCGAATTGTACTCATGACTATGAGAACTGATTACAAAAGGATCATAAGTAGAAATGTAAAAATTAACATGCATTCATATTAGCTTTTAGGATGACCCTCATTTCAATTTACTCATTCTCATTACTTACATGTATTCAATGAACTCAATTACTTGCTTAAAAGTATTTCTATTCATACTCGATTACATTGGTACTCACCCATTGTGAGTACATTTTTGTAATGGAGTGCATTGTACTCGTACGTTTTGAGTGTAGTTGCATTCAATTACTTGTGTACTCATACCTATTGACTACATTTGGTACTTCAGTTACTCTTCGTACTTGGTATTATTTTACTCGTTACTCAATTCAGTTAATGTACTCAATTACTGCCGAACACTGGTGACATTGAACTCCATCAAAATAAAGCATGTTTTACTTAGACAAAGTATATATTAACATCAGTCGCTAAAGATAACAAAAAGTGTTTTTTTAAAAAGCTCAAACACAGAAAAGTTTTATTTAAATTTCAGAAATTTCTTCACCACTGGCTATTTATTTGTTGAATTACAGCAACGTTTCCTTTAAATATACGTTATTTTTCCGGCTTTATAAATGTCTCATTCGTGAATCCCTTTGAACAAATAATATTCAGTACGTAATTTCTCAATTTGCTTTCCAAAATTTGTAAAATTGAAAATATTTACTTTTACCATCCCCTGAAGCACAGATTTCCATTTATGGAAAAGGAAGATTGCCTTTGTTGTCCTCTGGCATGTTGTATTCAATTGTTAAAAGTTGGCAAAGCTTTTCAGGATGATGTTATCATATTTTCTCGATAGTATGTTTCTTTATGACATCTATTGTTTTAAGCCTAGTTCGGATTACAAGTTTTTACGAAAACTTGATGCTTCTTGGTTTGCCCGTTACCCTTTTCACACGTTGTATGGAGGAGTGGTAACATTTTGAAATTTTGATTAATGCGGGGTCTCCTTGCCCTTTTTGTCTGGGAATTTATTTTTGTTTTATCTACAAGATCACCGTGTGAATACTAATTAGGCAGCATCATTTACTTATAATTATAGGCCCCATACGATATTTAGCCTTGATTCTTAGCAGGTCACCAAATGCAGTCCTCGTTATTTTAAGTAAAGTTAATGAATGTGCTTTGATGTAATTTTACGGAAAAAAGAATATCTGATATATGGTTAAAAATCTAGTGTTGGGCAGTAATTGAGTACATTGAATGAGTTTTGAGTAACGACACACGAGTCCACATCTTCCCAAGTTTGATTACTCATTTCATATGAATACCGATTACACGTACGTACTTTACTTATACTATAGAGTATGTAAAATGGAAGCGAATGCTATGCATACAGACAAGTTAATCTGATTTTCCAATTAGTTTTCGTCTGTATTATATCTTCGTAATCAGTCTGATGAGGTGCATGTATTTCTTTTCATGCTTTTCAATTGCACGAGTTTTGATTAATTTCATGAAAGTTTAATTCGGCGAATGTTAGCGAAATTCGGTTATTCCGCCTTAATTTGCTCGCACCACTGCGCACTCCTTCGAGAACATTACATTATTTTATTTCTCATCTCTATGCCTATATTTGCTATCAAAGTCTTATCTCAATCCCTTTTCTTCTTCTTCTCTTGATTATCTTAATCATTTCGCCTGTATTTCATCAAATCCAATTTTCCAATTTCTTTAGTCTTAAGTGTGGACCAAATACTTTTTTTTTCGGCTACTGTGCTTTATGCAAATTCTTCTAGAAGAAGAACTAAAAGATCTTAGTTGGAATTCTCAAATTTGTATTAAGATCTGAAGAAGGCAAATATATTCAGTACTTATCGATTTAAGTGGACTTTAAATCTTTCTACGAGGTCCGAGTATTTCATTCGAAACCTCTCAATATTCGGCTGATCTAAATTTTGAAAAGTTAGGGAAACCTTATCTAGTTTTCTTATGCTGTAACATTTTTTTAATTATTTGGTATTGATGATGTTTAAAATGCTTATAGTATTTGCAGTAGCCTTGATAATCTGTTAAGTTGGGAATTATGCTTGAATTTTCTACCAATGACGTGAAATTTCCGCTAATCTGAAACATAGGCTACTTAACAAAAATTCAAAACTATTTTGTTACAAATTTTCTAGAAAAATGTTCGGACTGTTTAAAGAAATATGGTGGTAATTAGTCGTGAATGGGCCAGTGGGATTCGTGAAAAAGTAAGAGTTTGAGGGGTCCTTCTTAGCAAGTAGACAAGTCTAAATTTGGCTAAAAGGTAAATCGCATGTGGGTTTTTTCGTGCATATATCTATTAAGGACGTGCTTTTCCAAATTGCTCTCGATGCCATTGCCTACTTTTGTAAACGAGATTAAATTCAAATGAAGTTCTTAATGAGCAGAATTTCTTTCTATGCTATATATGTATATGTATATTTAAGCTTATCCGTGCAGGTCGTTTAATTATATATATATATAATACCAGTATAGTTATAATCTTCATTGCCGTGGGCTGAAAATCTGACTGCGAGCTTTAGATTGCACGCTAAATCTTTTCTAATGATCAGGTTTGCATTCTACTTTTTTATTTTACCGTTTTTGGAAAACTGGCTTAACGATTTTCTTTAATTATGCATACATTGACTCTTGAGTGATTTGACCTGGGCTTGTTTTCGTACACGTCCTCTGCATGCTTTATGTTATCAACAATCGTCCTGGTTTATGCTACTGCGCATGTGCCTCTTTTTCAAATAGTTATTTGGACGAAAAATCGCCATTATTGTGGCCCTGTGTGACACTCATGCGTGTAAACGCTCGTTATCAAAGGGTTAAGTGCCAGCTTTCCGTTTTCTCACATAGAAATGTAACAAAGCTGAACTAATCAAGCTTGAAAGGAAGGAACATGTCAATGTATCTTTTTTTTTTATACTAAACATAGTGCTAAGCCTAGTCCACACCAACGAAAACACGGAGAAAAAGCAAGGTTTTTGAAAACATGTTGTCGATTAAAGTTTGCTTAATAAGTTTCTGTCCCGGTTCTTTTGCCTAGTACACACTGCGTGTTTCATGAAACTGAAAGGGGGTTTCGCAAATATGTTTGTGATATGTGGATGCCCACCAGACTTCTGCAACCAAGTTTCATGAAATTTTTGGCCAAAAAAACGTGTTTCCATGAAACATTTCGGTGATCTCTCAAGAGGCGGTGTTTTATTGCAATCTGAGGCAGATAGGTGTTCATATCTGGATTACAGTATGTTGTGGTACCAACATATTTACCAGAATTCGAGTCCTCTATGGCAAGTTCACTCGCATATAAACGTTATGTTTTTAATTTACGTTTTTTTAATGAGTTTCTTCAGCTAGGTATTGATTTTTATATAAATTGGCGAATGTTTACTGTATCAATTCACTCTGTAGTGCTTCCAATGGAATTATTTTTTAATTTCAATACCAGTCTATGTACATATTAACAAAATCGAGTCTATATTAGTTGCGAGAAAGTCTTGTTGATCTACATTAGAAATGTAATCGAAGCTTCGATTTCAAATTAGTCGTTTCTGAAAACATATTATCTTGACTCTTAATGAATGTATTCATTAGTATTTTTTTCCCTGAATGCACTTTTATAAACATACATTTTTTTTTCTTAATACCCACACATCAGTTTTCTTTTGAAACATGAAAAGATACATTGCCGTGTACATTTTTCTTATTATGTTTCGTTTTGTGACTTCACACATTCGTAATTCAATTAATTTATGATGCTCAAAAATGGTATTGATTCGTAGTTGTTGAATTAGTTCACATTTACCATATTATTCTGAAATTATAGTCTAAAACCTGGTCCCCACCAACGAATGCCACGGCTCTTGAAATTTGTAAATTTGAAAATTGAGGCGCTCTTGAAATTTGTATATGCACATCGCAGAAGTTTTTCTAATCTTGGAAAATATTTTGTTAGTCGACTCCATGAATCTAAGGAATAATAATAATTTACTTTCACAATGATGTTGGATGTCCTTTGAACATTGAATTGTGTACTACATTTTGTATGCAAATTTATATCCGAGCGTGGGATTTGCAGACTTCTTCTTCTTCCTTCTTGCTTTCTTTCTTCCATCCAGTTGGTTAAATTTAGTGGCTTTTCAACCTCTGTGTGTCCTGGTCTGCTGGGTAATTTAAATGGGAATACAAATTATTCACCCTATACTGATGACCTTCACTTTTTTCAATTGCATTTGCAGTTTGGACGCTTGTTTCAACCCTGATGCAAAAGGGTCTAGAGGTTTAATAATGCTCTAAAATTCCTTTGTACTTTCTAACAGAGCAATGCTTTGCAGTGATTTCACGCTAAATAAGTTGAGTTTTTTTTATTGTTCGTTGCCTTTGGACATGACATGATTGCTCCTTAGCTGCTATGGCGTAAGGACTTGACCACCATCCCTTTGGTCTTGAAGACTTGAGGTTATAACAAGGGGTTACTGGTAACTCCCATAAAGTTGCACAGACGTGCCCTCTGCACGATACCCCACTAGCGTTTTTAAAAACCGAAAGCCTTATCGATTATAGGGAAAAATATGCAGACATGCGAGTCATGAATATAAAGGCATGTTCACCAATTAAATCATCTCATTTCTTCTTGCCTTATAATAATGCCAATGGCTGGGCACTTTTTGCTTTTTTTTCCGTTCTTGTAAATTGCAACCTGTGTATCGTTACAATGGATTATTGCGTTCATGTTCAGCCATAGTCAATGTTTTTAGCGACATAAACATGAAGTATGCATGCCCAACTGTTATTGTTTGGGATTAATGTATTCCCTGGGCGAAGATAAGAAACGTTGGAAGCCATTGTTTTGGTATTCATGAAGTGAGGTGGGAACAGCAAGGTCCCATTAGTCTGTTTTCATATTCATATTTTTGGGTTCTTGAGAGTGACTCTTGGTTTATGCAGAAATTCAGGAGCAGTAGCACGTTTTTCCTTTCGTCTTTCTTCTTGAGATTGACTTTTGTCTGGGATTTATGTAAATCCTTCATCAAGGTAATTTAACATCAAAAGTCACCACTGCTTTGGAAGACATGCAGAAAGTGGCTATGACCGCCTTTGTACCTCTGGAATTAATGTAGGGGGATAACATCTTATTAAACACTTGTGTATTTAAACAATTGTCGTATTGCCCTTATTGGTCCTTAACACTGTTTTTCAATAACAATCGGTTCAACCGGGGCTACGACATCCAAATTTTTGAAAAAACACTATTGTATTCGAACAGATAATTTCGTTATGGTTTATTTCTCGAAGTTTATCGTGAAGTTTCACAACTTGCTGATATACTTCGCTGAGATTGGTTTGGGTTAAGACGTAACGTCAGTTTTTTCCAATTGCCTTCCTTATTAATATATCCACCTTGGAAATACCATTTTCTTTTACAGAAGTTTGCTTCTGTATACTGATGTAATCTGTAATCTTTAGGAAGGCTATTCCATCGTCTAATCGTACGCAAAACGAAGGCATCCGTCTTGGGGCACGAAGCTCGGTCAAAGGATTTGAGTGACTATGTCTAATCCTATAGCGGTCGTTAGGCGTT
>JAQGAE010003430.1:0-14776 GCA_034696685.1 Julus scandinavius | reverse complement strand
ACATGACTATGCTGCATGTACTTAAAATTTAAATCCCTGCTGTATTACCTTTAAAAATAATATCTAAAAACGATATTCGTAAAATTGTTGCATGCATTTCTGGTATATTGACTTTGGGACCGCCTTAAGCTTAAATGTGCTCAAAGAATTGGAGCATTAAGAGTTTAAATACTCTGATGTTAGGATTAAATGCACTAGCTATTGCGTTATTTTTATTGCTGTTGGCAAGAGTACTCTATAATCAGAGCTTAATTCAGTTTGTGCATTTGTATCCTGTAATCCTTTTAGTATCTGCTCGCAGTAAAACTGGGTGGCAAAGTTGCCTTTTCCAGATGTTATTTTCATGAAGATGTGTTGGACAACAAAAAAAGTATGAGACAGTTTTGAAAGCAAAAAAAAACCCCCTGCTATCCTTACATTTCCTTATAAGCAAAATTTACAACTTGAACTATAAATGTGATCTTTACAATTGATTTACCATATTCAGGTTTATTGAAATTAGCTCGTTTCTTTCTATTCACGAGTTTAGGAAGTTGAAATCCCAAGTCGAATCAAGATTTGTGTAAAATGCGAACAAAAATGATAGCTTCATCCCTCCATGACATGGCGTCCCGTTTTCTGGAACTGAAGTTTTCATCGATTGCACAAGCTTTCATATATCGTTTACTCGTTTTATAAAGCTATGCCATTTATCCAATGTTGAAGAAATTGAGATCAGTTTCTGAAATCCCGATTTCCCTATTGTTTTATGCCAATGCACCAGCTTGTTTTATGATTGAGCAAATGTCATCGTGCCTCCACATATTGTTTTTGTGAAGATTTTGCACACAACATGTCTGTTTTAATATCATCCCGTTTTAATTTAGGAAATGGATTTCGTTCTCTTTCGATTTAATAGCTGTCCTGAAAAATGCCGAATTGACGAAAACCACTGTAGTCAATTTGGAGGAAAGAATCATTAAAAGATATGATTCAGTTTTTCCTATCATGTTAAAGCCTATTTTGGTTGAATGGAGTGCTTAATAAATTATAGCTGAAATTGCACATGCTTGGTTTTAAACTTGGGGCGCCAAATTCTGTCCATTCAAAGAGGACGTCCCCGAAATTCCTTCAAAAATTGACCCTCCCCCTTCCTATCCACTGTCCACATGGTGTCCGTTTTAGCCCAAACACCCCCCCCCCCTTCCTCCTCATGGACGTCCTTATTTTTTTTGAAAAGTATGTTGTTCAGAAATTTTTTTGGAACATACAAAGGCCCGTCCTATAGATTTTCAAGCACCCGCCTCACTGCCAATTCCACGACATTTTTCCAGATTTTTCTGACTATCGGAAATGTCATGACATCGAAGGGAATTTCCAGCATACAATTGGTGTATAACACAAAGTTAGGCATAATTCCCGACTTTCCCGAGGTTTGAAAAATTAAAGTGCATTTGGAACTGGGGACACATTTCTTTCTTCTGGTGTCCATTTCCGCTTGGGACCAGTGAAAAATATATGCTTTTAGACAGGTTAATTTATATACACGGATCCCAAGTCGGGACCGGCACATTTTATGCTTTTATAGAGGTTATTCATTTACACAGGATGCATTTAGACAGGTTCTACTGTATTCCCCTCTTGAGGACGTCCTTTTTGAATTGCCCCTAATCCCGAATTGTGTATATGTTCTGAAAAGTCGGGGCCGGAACATTATGCTTTTAGAGATGTTATTGATTTGATTTGAAGATGTTATTTATTTACACAGGTTATACTGTATTCCCCTCTTGAGGCGTCCTTTTTGAATTGCCCCTAATCCCGAATTGGGTATATGTTCTGAAAAGTCGGGGCCGGAACATTTTATGCTTTTAGAGGGGTTATTCATCTACACAGGTTCTACTGTATTCCCCTCTTGAGGCGTCCTTTTTGAATTGCCCCTAATCCCGAATTGTGTATATGTTCTGAAAAGTCGGGGCCGGAACATTTTATGCTTTTAGAGAGCTTATTCATTTCCACAGGATGCATTTAGACAGGTTCTACTGTATTCCCCTCTTGAGGACGTCCTTTTTGAATTTTCCCTAATCCCGAATTGTGTATATGTTCTGAAAAGTCGAAGCGGAATATTTTATGCTTTTAGAGATGTTATTCATTTACACAGGTTCTACTGTATTCCCCTCTTGAGGCGTCCTTTTTGAATTGCCCCTAATCCCTAATTGTGCATATGTTCTGAAAAATCGGGGCCGGAACATTTTATGCTTTTAGAGGGGTTATTCATCTACACAGGTCCTATTCCCCTCTGGAGGACGTCCTTTTTGAACGGCACCTAATCCCGAATTGTGTATGTTCTGAAAAGAACATCTTGCATATTGTAATTCAAAAACAAATATCCTCAATAATAGAACATGTTCTACGGTGTTGTGAAACATTCAAATTGGATCTCCATTTCCATCTTCCAATTTCAAAAAGACAATTCATTCTTGTTTCACTGTTTCCTCTTAAAAATGGTGCAATTTGTCTTGATCTTCCCCTTCAATAACTTGTTCCCCACGTGTTCCCATTTGGGGAGAGTCGTCCATATTGGATTTAGTCCATCCCTCACTGTGAATTCCACTTCCATGGACGCGCACTTCACAGGTTTTCGTTGTCCTAATATACGCGTAACCGTTGCATCATTACAAATCGGCCAATTTTGCCATGGCAACGCTTATCCTTTTTCGGTTTGAATAAATGATGGCACAAATAAGTTATTTGTCGCGCCTTCTCAATAATGCCATACATTGATTAAGCCTGTGGCGTATGTTCGGATTGCTATTTGCTCGTTCTGTTGTGTATCGTCCTAGAAGTTTATGAGATAAGGAAAATAAATAAGGATTGGAAAAGGCCATCTCATAAATAGATGAAAAGTGCATCCATGGATGGATGGTTGGAGGTGCGGTATGCGCAAAACTCGCAATTCCCATGAAACGACCTATAGAAGAGATTGCATGCTACATGCGTGCGTTCTCCTCTCCAATCTCGCATTTAGAGGTCAATAGTTTCATTCCTTTTTAATATAAATCAAATATCAATTTTCGTTTCGCGCATCACTTTATCGCGGAAACAAAAATCGTTGCGAATCACGATTGCGTGCGTACAGGGTGAGTAAACGTGGCGACCAAACCTATATCATAAACATATACGAGTCTGTCGGCAAATTCGAGAAACAATAAGAGAGATTTAGCACCAAAAATAACCGTTACCGTTGACGTCATTATTTCATGCACTCATGAGGTCAATATTAACTACCCCATGTGCGCATGCTCTGTTGAACGGTCAAATTCGGCGTTAAATTCACGTTTAGCATGCAATTAGACTTTAGGGCTCCTTCCCATGTAAAAGTTTCCATCCGTCATGCGCAGAATGTGAAAACCACGTTAAATTTGTTCAACCGTTGAAAACGTTCTATGTAAATTCTTCACATTTTTCAGGTGTATGTGCAATTTCAAAAAAATTACGGTTATGTTGCCCTTAACCCTGAATCCCTTGCGCGTTACTAAGCCTATGTGAGTTTCGAAATAATGACGTCAACGGTAACGGTTATTTTTGGTGCTAAATCTCTCTATTGTTTCTCCAATTTGCCGACAGACTCGTATATGTTTATGATATAGGTTGACTAAGTAAACAAATTATTGCATTATTGTACAAAATACTGCACATGTATAAACATATGCATACAACACATACATGTTCATTAAGGTTGCCCAAAAAAATGGGGGGATGGATATAAACGTTTTATTTAAAATAAACAGAGACCAGTATATCCCGTTTCAAAATTTCAAAAAATTATATTCCCAAAACTTGGTAAATTTTAGTTGAGATTGATTTTTCATAACTTGGTTTCGACTCCTTGATGATTCAAAACTAACCAAATTTTTTTAAAAAATTCGTTTTTTCATAACCTCCAGTTTTCAAAAATCTTTGACTATATGATACGAACCACTTTAATGGTTCCACTGTATTTTTAAATTTGTGCATGAATGTTTAAAAATCTTGCAAGCAATATATTTAATACAGAAAAAAACATTGGTCAATATACGTTTCAGATTTTGCCACAACATCTCTAAAAAGGGCCATGTGATGCACGCCTATCAAATTTTGAAATTTCATATAGAATTTGAAAGTTTATTTCACTTCTTTGTAGCGAAATAAAATTCAAATGTCAAAGTTGTAGACGCTAGAGAATATTGAATGCTTGTTGACTCTTGGATTTTTGAGTTTACGTCATGGATACAAAAGTATAAAAAAATTCCAGGAAACGAAAAGCACATGCTTTATCAACTGGATTCGACCTATAAGCGTCTTTATATCATTTTTTTGACAATGGAGATCAATCAATGTCACCTATAAACGAAAAGCATCCATCGCAGGATGTGACGTTACAAGACGATTGTCAGTTTGTTATCTTCCTCTGATCCATTCCTTAATGGTCAATTTTATCAGTCATTATTTGTCCCCACACGCACGTGATATGGTGTTAATGTTCATATGAACATTCACTGGTTTAATTAAGAGGGACCCTTACTTGTATAACCTGATGAGGTCCGATTAAAAAGGTAAATGAAACATACCCTGAAGAATTCGCTCGTGCACGGTATAACAATTATGGAGCTTTTAGCAAAAGTGGTTTTGTGGTATTTAAATACACGAAAATTTTGAATAAAATCCCTGTGGTTTCTAAATTAAACCACGCATTTTGTCCACTTCAACAGTCGCTGAAGGCCACAAACTGCAATTTTTCAAATCCCAACCGTCATAACCATGTCAAAATCCGCATGCTTTACCTCCAACACTTTATAGTTCCAGATGATGACTGTCCAAATGTCAGAAATGAAACAATTGAGGAAAATAAGAAACTCATACAAGTGGACAATTTCTATATGGGTTAATATTGTAAATATCGTGATTTTTATAGCATTTATTCGCAACATTTACTTTTCACATCACTATACGAATTGAATGAAGCGTGTTGAATGGACGATTTACTTCATGGCCTTTAAATGTGTACTGTACATTCTTTTCAATTTTGAAAAAAGTGATAAAGCACAGTCTCCAAAAGAGAAACTGTAATCGAATCCAGTGAGGATGCAGGAAGTCTTTAGCCCAAACACGTGCCAAAGAAAAATAAACGAAGTGGACCTATAGTTTCAAGATGGCGACCGTGTATGCGGGGGTGGACGAGGGAAGACATTGTACGATGGATTAATCAATTCATTAGTAATTGCGAAAGTGTGAAACGGGTTTATTATTCAATGACAATGAATAGGCAGGACGAGGGGAGGTGACTATCGTTGACTGAGAAGGTGGGATTAATTTAAGGGCGAAGGGGGTAAAGGGTGAGGCGTTTATTGGATATACACTATAGTGAGGGGTTATACATCGTGTATGGGGAAAGCATTACCGAAGGTGGCTCGTTCGGGTTTGTGTTATTGTTATATACAATCGTTAATGGTGGTGGTGTGTGTGTACACGAAGGTGTCAGGGGTTTGAGGGGTCATTTAGTGACTCATCTGAATTACAAGGTGTGCGGGGGGAAATGAGAGGAGGAGGAGTGGGGGAGATTTAAACAAATGAAGATAAATTGTAGTTGTGGCGAATGCCTTTTTTTCCTTTTGCAGATTAAGATTAATTATTAGTTGTGAAGAAATATGCGGACACGAAGGGCGTCTCCCACGCCCATGGAACTAAACAATGGCATGCAGTTTGATCAGCTCATAAGTTCATAGGAATGTATGGATTGCTGGACACAAAAATAACTGTTTTGACGTTTTTGTTTTCGGTATTAGGGGGCAAGTTCAGCAACGTCATGTAACGGCTAACGGCTGTACGTGAAACGCATTGCGCGCCGGCTAACGGCTGTGAATCGGCTTACGCGGCGATGAAAGTTCTACATTAAAAATACTTGCAGCCGTGTCACTAACAGATCTCGTTTATTGAAACATGGCTTTAAAACTAATTATGACATTATAAAAATCCATGGCTTAATAGATTCAGTTTTTGGATAAGTTTTCGAAAACCCTAGGGGTCTGAATATTCTGTTATATACAGTAAACTTTTAATGATTGGCACCTAGCTGTTGTGTAATGGCGTACTTGTGTCATTATTAATACAACGTTTAATTGAAAGCTGGTGTGCCGAAACTAATTTCGTTTTTGATCAGAAATTGATTAAGGGGATAGTGGCAGTGGGGATTTTAGAAATTCTGGACCGTGGCGCCGTCATGTGGTAATGAGTAGTGAGAAAAAACGCGTTAATTTAACACTGCATAATTTAGTTGTGAAACAATCATCGTGTTGCACGACATGTTGCATGTACATTCAACATGCGCGAACTCATCAAATTTGAATTAGTTTTATTGCGTTTCAGGGACTTTCAGCACCCACTAGTGGCGTACGAGTATTTAGCATGATATTTCCAACATGGACGCGCTCTTTCGATTCAAACAGCCTCCATGGCGCGCCACCTAGAGGTAATGAACGAAATCAGTGGAAAAGTGTTTTTTTTTCTGTCGTTTGTACTTTGGTTTTTCGAAATCTGGGTGGTTGTATAAACAACGCAGCTTGAAACTTATAAGTAATGTTATTAACAAACGTTTTCTGGTTATTTTTAATCTATTATTTAATATTTGTTTTTACGGTTTAGTTTAATAGTTTGTTCACCTAAAAAAGTCGTAAACTAAAAAAAAATAACTAACAGATCACGAAATAAGATTTTTTGATGAATGGCACCTTGTTGTTTTATAGCGTGTATATGGTAGCACCATTATTAATACTGCTTATAATTGAAAATTTCGATCCCCATGTTCTGCAAAAACGAATTTTGGTGTGAATTTGGAACATTGTTATCGTTACTAAGAATTTACACGCCCAAGGTACACCAAAAAAACATGGACTCTCCCTAAGACAAGATTAATACTAACAGTACCACAAGTTCATTTTAGGTTATTTCGTGAGTTAAGCATTAAATTTAACTAATTCAGGGGGTAAAGTCTTGCGCCCCAATTCTGCGTTTTGGAGAGATTTCCTTTCCTCTAAAACTTGTAAAAATGATGTGTCTACTATCAGTTTCACGAGTGAATTTCCTTTCTTCCACAAAACTTGTAACAGCTCGGTAACTTCAGCCCGATGACACGTTTGAGTCTTCTTGTTTCTCAGGGCCTTTTCCGGTCATGCATGCTGGATTTATTTGCTTGCTTATGCATTTCGAAAGATAGTGACAATCGCGTAATTTGTCATGTTTTCGAGGGTCATTTTTCGTGCATTTTTATCTTGGCAAGTTCTCCCTTCCAGGCGCTGGGTCTAACCGACTGCCCTTCCCCCAAAGCAAGGGGTCAAAGGTCAATCGCGTTGTTTTGGCGCGCCTCGGGGACACGAAGGGACCCCTCAAATGTCATGAACCTAACATGCCGTAATTTATGAAGTGCCGATGCGGAGTTAATGATCCCATTGTGATCTTATTTTACAGCCGTTATCCGGGGGTTTTGCAATGGTCTCTGGTCCTTGGGGCGTGATGACCTGCCCGGTTACATTGGAAGCACCTGTGGTTTTTAAATCAATTATTTGTCTCGTAAATACCCGCGGAGAATCGGGAGGCTGGGGACGGGTTTCAGCCCAAAGGAACCCCCGAATGTCAACATCGTAAATTTTACTTTAGTTGGAAAGGGGAGAAAAGTAGACGTCGGCGAAGGACGTGACGCTCTAGCCAGAGGGCGCTGCTTTCGTGGGGTAAGGGGGGATCGCCACGCCCGTCACGTGACCCTTGTCCGGCTTGGGGACTTTTTACCTCTCCCAATCAATAAACTCGTAGCTGACAACCTGTCTTGAAAATAGGCAGGTCCTGGCTCAACCCCCCCTTATGGGAGTTATTCGTTCAACAGGCTTTATTTCGGTTTGGTGGTTGATTTACGAAGAAATGATAACGAATTACCGCCTAAATTGTCATGAATGAAGTTTTCTGGAATTTGTACTTGACCTTGCCGGGGTTGTGTAACGGGTGCGGACCAATTAGGAACGAGGGTTTATGCGACACGGTCAATGCGATTATGCGAACGACGCCATCTTGAAAGATGCTGCCTTGACAAACTGCAAATGTAACAGAGTCGACGCTATCAATTTTCATTTTTATGTCGACTTCTAACCTAATGTCGACTCGATGCATTTCGTCGTAAATGCCCGTAATTTACTGCGGGAAAGATGCCAAAGATATCCATTTAGCCCACTAGCCTATTTACACTGTTTTGGCGTAAAATATATAGAGTGAAGCCGAAAAACCTGCATTTGTTTATTTGGTTGTCTTCTATTGGATTCCCAGACTAAGTCAAGAAATGCCATAGATTTATCTGTAACCGTTAACGTTGTTTTATGACCGTTAAAACCAAAAGCCACTGCATGTTTTAGTTATCAACTTTTAATACAGGGGATGGACAAAATAATGGAAACACTAAGGAATTTAGGAAGTTGGTGATGACTACATTGAATGAATTTCAGTAATTGGCAATACTAAATGTTCTTGTTTAGTTTATTTGCACACTGTAATGCTAATGAGGAATCTTTTAAAAATTGCGATTTAGAGACTATACAAAACCTCAAATCTGAGAGTCCTAAGCGTTGTTTGCTTGCGTTACCCGAGAAAAATTAAGGTAAATTGTGACCCAACATGACATTAATTAATTAATCGCCTCAAAATCTTGACCTGAAGTTCGGGGGGCCGCCGTTTTCTGTATTGGTAATTTCAGTATTATGTCTGCTATGACAACTGCCTAAATGCAGATTGGCACGCAGCAGTTTATAAGCTAAAATTATGACTTTCAGGTCAAGCCTCAATTTGGTACACACGCAATAATTCCATTTCAATCTTGAGTGCAATCTGTCTGTAGTTTTTTAACTTTAGAAAGACTTAAATGTCATCATTTAGGATAAGATACCTTTAATAAGAAAATCGAACGCGAATTTGGAGCATGCTTCTACTTTTACTAAAAAAAATCCATGCTCTGACTACCGTTGAAAGCGAAAAACCACATTTTGTTACTAGAATTGAAAAAAAAAACCACGTCAAAGTGAAATGAACGCCATCAATTCCTATTGAGCAATTGCTTCACTTTTTTTCCATTTGGTGTGCTCAGTGGCGCCATCGATCAACGCCATTAAAAAGTTTATCGTATTTCCGTGAGCTGGTGCTGCCTCTATACCGAATTTCCGTTTTTCTTTAAAGAAATAATTCCTCACCATTATCGAGCTGACAATGCCGTTCAAATAGAGGTGTTGATGAATGACGCTGTTGACAAAATTAGAATGCCGCGTTTTATTTTTAATGTTACTTTTTCCCCCCTTCTTCGACCTAATTGTTAGGAATGTAGTAGACAAGCAGAAACGGTCGTATGAAATCTTGGGGACTCAAAAAAAAGTTTCTCAAATAAGGCATTCTTCTGGTGGGAAAATGTGCACGCATTTTGGCATGGTACTTCAAAAAAAAAAAAAAAAAAATTCTTGTTATATTTTTTGTTAGAGAAAAATTTGTGAGATTGTTGGTTGTAGTAGCAGCAGTGGGTTGTCCGGTCGCCATTGGAAGACAATATCGACCGCCATGTTGGAAGTTCGAGTTGGAATTTCCTGTTTCCATTGTGTTAGGTTGATTCATTGGATGTAACGCCAAAGACGTTTTGTAACGACAAGGACCCTCGACTATTACAAGTGGCAGCTCCTACAACAATGCTGTTTTTTTCCCCATTCGTTTACATGAGAATGGAACAGGACAGAGAGGATTTGTTGTTGGTGTCGTACCGCTGTGTAGTTAGTATGCCGTTGGTATGCACGAGGCAGCTGTCCCAAAAAACCCACTGTAAAACCCGGCCCGGGTTGAGAAAAATTATCTTAAACACCGGGCTATAAATTCAGATGTTAAATGATTAGGACTGTTAAGGGAAGCTGTTGGAGGAGGAGGGTGACCCTCCCTCTCGCACACAACGTTAACATCAAAGCGGTTTGGCGGTCTTTATTTTGGAAAACCAATGAAGATAATTTTTTTTTCTAGGGGCTAAAGAGGAGTGTTTAGTGGCGCCCCCATCTCTCACTCTGTGACAAAATCCGCCAGTTAAAAAAAAATGGTGAAATGGGTGGACACATTTTTAACACCGGTAGGGGGAAAAAAACGATGGGGTGAGGTTTTGAGGGTTTGAAACCATAAGGCTGAAATAACAACGATCATTCGCGAAAACGAAAGTAACACGAGAAATAGGTTGACAAGTGAGAACCATCAGGAAAAACGCAGATCGTAACCCTAACTGGGTTTAAAACCCCAGTGTGGGCCACGAACGACGTATTGCCTTTGAAATAAGCCGCGAATATCTTCCATTTTATCTCTCCCAACATTTTATTTTTTGCTTCTTCTATTTTTTCCATCGTCTTATTTATTTTTTGATTTCATTCGCGAGATAAGTTTATTAAAGCCAAAATACGAAATTTAATTGCTCTGAATTATTGTTGCCAGTACAATAGACAATCAGAAACAAAAGCACATACAAGACCCATTCCAAATGACATACTGGCAGTCAATTCATATGCAAATTGTTATTACTGTGCAGACACAGACCATTATGCCGACAATGAAGACTTTTTTGTTTTTTAGAAATAATTTCAGCTGACAAACTTTTATTACTTTGTTCAAAATAAATCGTCTGCCATAACTTTTGGCGTCTTTGTTTTCGGTATTAGGGTGTAAGTTCAACTGCGGCGGTGAAACGGCTTACGCGGCTGTGTAACGGCTTACGCGGCTGTGTAACGGCTTACATTCCCCCTCCCCATAAAACGGTAATTCTACGTTAGCAGTAGTTATGGTAGTGTCACTAACTTAAGTATTACACTTAAAATCAATTTTAAGTACATTTAAAGTTTTCCATTGTTGGTATATGCATTAAGACCTTAACTGGCAGCGCCATCGAGCGGTAGGTGAGCGTGTGAAATAAAGGTCAGATGGCGCCATAAAAATATATAAGTATTTGTAAACGTCCATACCTTTATAATAACATTTCAAAATACAATCTGGATTATTGAACACTACATGAGCATATGTATGTCAGATAAGTTGTGTTGATAAAGGTACATTTCAGTTAGGAATTTATAGTAAAAAGAACCTAGTATTTTAGTACATTCTTCAAGCAGCCCAAAAGCGCATTTTGGACGCCACTTGAATATAAAATAAATAGATAGTAATAATAATTATAATAACAAGTAAGGATTGTCATGAATATTAACAAATTTCGACCCATGTGTGGGTGGAGAACATGTTGCATTTCTCTGTTTAGTGTGAACTTTTTGAACCGCTTTTGTGTTCTGGCGAAGAGGTTCGATTTGAAGTTTTTGAAGATTTAATTCAAAACGACAACAGGGCGACGAAGCGAACTGAAAAACAAACTTTGAAGAAAAAAAAAGAAAAAGAAAGATGGCACCCAAACGTGTCAAAATACGTCCAAATAACATTGAAGAGGGCGCCTTAATGGTTCAATGGCTCCAGTTTTAACCCCCCTAGAAGTTCAAGGGTTTCTGTCTGGCAAGCGCCTCTCTAGACCTCCCTCCAACAGCCTCCTCAATTAAAGCAAAGCATCCCCTAGCTATTCTTCATAATTATCGCCCAGTTTTAAACGATAAAACATTAATATTAAAAATCGGCAATGCATAAGAACTAGCCGATTTGATGACATGAGGTGAGGCTAGAGTGGTGGCTTTTTTTTCTTGCGGTATATTTCAAGTTGAGATTGTTGTCAATTTTTTTTGGAAGATGTATTATTTCTGTTGTCGTATTTAATTTACTCCAAGCACGTGTTCATCAAATGCGAAGAAGGGAAATTAAGTAATATCTTATGCACTGGTATAGGCCAATAAAATATAAAAACCCTGCTCCCCATCACCTCCTTTTCATAAAAAAACAGGCCATGTTATACTACAGCGTTCCTCCTTCCCTCCAATCCTCCACCTTATCACCGTCCTTTTATAATAAATGGTGTTGACCAAATGAGCATTTTATTAGGGTCGTTTTCGTGTTGTTTTTATCAGCCATTTAAAGATAAGCGCAATTTATATCCTCTTTTAAAATGTATTTTTTTGGCACCTTCGCTCAAGAAAAATGACAACGAACTTGCCTTACCTGGAAGGGAGTTTTTTTAGTACGACATTTAATTGCTACTCATCGATCTTCTGAACACATTCAAAATGACATAAAAATGAAGGCAAGGGTCTCGTGTCATTGATGTTGTCATTTCCACTGGTTGAATGGCGTTTCAGTTTCCATTTTAGCCCTTGGCATCACTAAATAAGCCTAACGTATACAAACTATATACGGTTTCTATACATGGATAGTGTACTGCATATGCTATCTATATCCAAAATTGTTTATAATCATGCAATGTTTTGGTTTTCGAGAGGTTGAACAATATGTTGTTTCCATGCTTGTTATGGAGTTTAAGCATGATTCTATGTATAGTAGATACCGTGTATATATAATTATAAATATAAAAGGGCGTTGTAAAATGCTTTTATTTTTAACTTCATGCTAACTGGTATTAAACTTATCATGTTTGCATTATTTATGATCATAATAATTGTATAACGGTAAACACCTTTTACCAAAACGGTACATTCTAATTGGCCATAAAATCATGAGCACACATATTAGCACTATTTTGAAAATTATACCTGTATATAATTAACACCTTGTGTTACTTAGTCTGTTTTCTTTTCTCTGCTATAACTTTTGAAATCAAATTATGAATTGGTCAATCTATTATTTTGTTTAGTATAATATCATGTATGCAATGTCTTCATTCATGTTGTTTCAACAGTAAATATTGAAAGGAAAATGTGTTAACTTGTGAATATACGGTTTTATGAACGGTAATTGTAAGCCGTTACACCGCCACGTAAGCCACGGCCGCTAGCCGGCAGCCGTTAGCAAGCACACTTCCGTTTCACTCCGCTGCATGCTGAATTTACCCCCTCATATCGAAAACAAAGACGTCTTACATCAAAATCAAAATAACGATTTTCCATATGGTTTTTGTCTTCATTTTTCTTCCAATAACTTTGAACTTTGCTTGTATGCTGATGGCATTTGGTTATATATTCCACAAATAAATTACAAAAATACCAAATCTAGACAATTTCTATAAATATGTTCGATGACAGTCGATGTGGTTATATACATGCAGAATAGCGTATACAAATATGATGAAGCACCATCTAAGTTATGTTTCTGGACGTGATCTCTTAAAATCATTTGTACATATTTCATCGTGACATATTGCACGAGCGTAGCCCACATTAGTTCAAATTGCAATTTGACAAGAAGCTAACAAAAATGAGGAGGGGAAAAATGAACAACGTTGAAACAAAATGGCAGTGTCAGACTAATGATAGTTTTAAAATGATGCATTTTATAGTTTGAGACAACACGGGGGTGCGCCTCATATACCTCTCGTTGACACTAATTATGCAATATAGATATATACAATAGATGGGTATGCAAAATGCAAAAATGGAAGAACGGCCTACATACTATACACATGTTTATTCAATCCAACAGGTCCGACAGGTTGTGTAGAGTATACCATTTTTCTGATCGAAATTATGCCAACGATATTCAATTAACAACAGGGTTAACTCTTGAACTTTCCTTTGTTGGAAACCATTGTGTAATGAGAGCGTGTGCCCTGCAAGCATTGTTACCTCGATGTATGCTGTATTTCGTACGTGTGAGATTGATTGCTTCAATCATATCTCATGATTTAAACTTTGATCACAATGTAAGGAAGATATTTTGACCAAAGTGAATCAAATATATATATACGGCATGAATGTTGAAACCAGTTTGCTTTTTTAACAAGGATTTTACTGCCCCAAAAACATCTTTTCCAGAACCTGGTGTCTTTTTCTGTAAAACAGTTGTTGCCCCGTTTAACAGGAAGGTTGTGACATATTTGTGCAAGAGGCATTTTTTGGAAACGTTTTTCTGATAAAAAAAAGCTTGTCTGGAAAAAAACTGCTGGACTTTTTCTCATGGCAAATAGTTTTCTCTATGACTCTTGCGAATGATGTCTGACATCTGTTAGAACAAGACGATAATCTCCCTGTACCGCTTTACTATTGAAGAAATGGTTTGGAATCTCGAGATTTTTTATTTGCAATTGGATAAATGCGGCTTGATTTATTAGCCTTGATTTTTTACATTCTTATAAAAATACTGTTTTTGGTTAATGTGCTGTTTCAGAATTTCACATGATATAGGCGGCTAGTAAAGGTGTGGTCCAGCAACTGTCTCTTCATATGCAGAAAAGAAGACTGGTATTTTTTGCTATCAGAAGAACAGCCCTAGGTGGCTTTTGACAAATTTATTGTTAAAGGAATTAACTGTTTTTCAGGCTTTGAACAAAGAGAATGTTTCCTCTCTCATTTTTGAGATTCCTGTCTTAACCACTAAGGAAAAAAAAACAAGAGCCGTGCACAAAAATGCATTTAGTATTTTATTTTTTGTAATGTGGTAACCTCTTCCAGCCCTTAAATTAATCAACAGTTAACGTTTTGGAAAACTACAGTATGTTTATAATTACAGTCCTCAAATGCTGACTTGTAAAAGTTGGAAATCTATAAAAAACATTGACATTCATGATGCACGTTATATACACATCGGAAAGTATGCACGTATTATATAGTAGTATTTTGTCGGTAAATTATCAGAATACACGTGGAGTTCATTAAAATCCGACAAAGGATTT
>JAQGAE010003429.1:0-14779 GCA_034696685.1 Julus scandinavius | reverse complement strand
CACGCACATTCTTTCTGTGTTCGGCAAGTGTGCATCGACACTAAATTGCGTGCGTGGTTCGCCAGATGGCGTTTTCGTCTGCAACGCACGAAAGTGCGGCAAGTGTGTCTGGGGCATAAAGCTTGGATTTGAGGGAAAAGAAACGGTTCTATATCCGACCAATGGGAAGAGAGATGAAAAAGGCAGACGTTCTTCTCCACACAGAAAGGCCTCAATAGACGGCGATGCAAGCTTACATCAGAAAAAAGTGAACGTTCAAATGTGTAGGGTGTTGTCCCAGTGATGATTATTTCAAATGAATAATTGTGTAAAGCTTGAAAGCAACAAAGTTATCTACTTATAAGTTATTCATTTTTTTAATGCTAATATAGGCCCTATAAATACAGGTACAAAAAAGCCCAAAAAACTGCAAAAAAACACTGATTTAAGGTTGTAAAAATAGAAATGATTAAATAATTTCCGCGAGACCCACTGAGCAATAAACTATGTAATTATAATTCTGGGGAATTGAAAAAAATCTTGAAATTTTTGATAATTTTATGAATGCCATCAGAATAACCATTGGATTTTTCAAAATTGCTTCCATCGAAAATGTTCTTTAAAATAATGGCGCAGGGGTAATACTTCTGTAACACGTTTAAAACATGTAAGCTATACATGTAATGCAGAAAGGTATACATTTAAAAACTTACCAAATTACGCTTTTTTATGATCTGGGTCATTAGAGCACAGAAGAAAAAAAAAACATTGTTTGCCCGTGAGTGGCACAGAGTTGATCATTCATCACTGAAAATCTTATTTTAAGGTTTTATTAGTAAAATGAGAAAGTTATTGTATTTTGGGGCACCATGACCACACGGGGGAGGGGAAAGCCATTATGGACGTCCACTAATGATGATATTTTTCAGTTTTTGGATTTTCTGTTTAATTGAGTTTTAAAGGTCAGTGAAAGGGGAAATTGACACCGAAAGAAATGTGTACCCAGTTCCAATTGTACTTGAATTTTTAAAATCTGGGGAAAGTTGGGAATTATGCCTAAATTTGAGTTAAGCACCAATTTCATGCTGGAATTATTCTTCGAGGTCAGGGAATTTCGGTTAATCAGAAAAATCTGGAAAAATGAAATGTAATTGTTGGCAGCGAGATGGGTGTATGAAAATTTATAGGACGGGCCTTTGTATGTTCTAACAAATCTTTTAAACACCCTACTTTTCAACAAAATTAAGGACGTCCATGATGGGGGGAGGGGATCTGGGCTAAAATGGACACCATATGGATAAGGGGGTAAGGAACGTCCTGTTTGAATGGCCTCTTTGGTTAATAAATATTGTATGCAACAATGAATAAACCCAAAGAATCTCTATTCTCGTAATGTCTAGTACACACTAGATGAAACAAGAAACAGAAAAAGTTTCTGCAAACCAAGTTGCCGAAACGTTGTTTCGTGAACATATTTCCATAAACATGTTTGTCAAAATGTAACACCGCTTATACTAGGGTGAACACAAATTCGTCTCGTAGCACATGGAATATAAATCCCTTAGTAGGAGCTTTTTTTTTGCCAGCAGGTGGCAGCATGAGAATGCAAATTAACTGTATTTTTCAAACTTGTTTATTAATTTAAAAAAAATTACCATTTTAAAGTGAAAAACGAAAAAGTGCTGATTTAGCAAGCTATTTAAGCAATTTGTATTTTCATTTAATCTCTTTTTTTTTGGCTGTGATTGTGTTTTAAGATTTCACCCATTGAAAGTGATAGGGTTGTGATTCACCTTAAGCGATCACCAAAATGTTTCATGGATATGTTTTTTTGGCTAAAAGTTTCCTGAAACTTGGTTGCAGAAATCTGAAGGGGCATCCACATATCACAAACATATTTGCGAAACCCTGTTTCAGTTTCGTGTTTCATTTCGAATTTCACAATAATAGCCTATCCTAGCAGCAAGAATGAATTCTGAATTTTTTATCAAAATTATTAAAAATCGTATAAAGATGCTTTGTCATCAATCTGAGGTAATGGAACCAGTTACACGGTGTCGTCTGCACTAGTGCTACCCTGAAAGAACATGACAACTGCCAAATAGTTCCGCTCTAAAACATGTTCCGATCTAATTTTCTCTTTTGTTTTAATGGCGCTCATTGTATCCTACGAATCAGTTGTCATTGAGTCAAAGAAATATCTAGCAAAAACTATAGACTTTCCTTAGGTTTGAAGCCACCTGAACCGTGTACGCAACCTTCATATTGTGAAAATCGATTTTGTGAATTTGGTCTTCGAAACAAAAACTTAGGAAATATTATCTGCGTAATCATTTGTCATGAAGGAGAATGAATTGCATTTCAGCAAAATGTATTCTGGAGAAAGAAACGTTTCTGAGATTCATAGCTAAAATCTCAAAAATGCACAAAAATGTTTGCCCCCTAGTGGATGACGTCATTTGAATACCATCAAACGCAATATAACTATTCAAAAATCGATTTGACATAACTTTACAGAAAGTACTTATACTTCTGTCGAGACTATATGAAAGTAGTTCAAGGAAAAAATCATTAGTCAATGCTCTGCATGTTTCTGTATAGTAAATTATGGTGAAAGAATAATCACATCACAGATGGCTACACAACAAGAGGCGCCATCTATTGAGTACTCAGAAGACAATGTGAATATTAAAAGGGGATCCTAGTGAGTACCCGTCTCAAAAGGTATGCTACACGTCATAGTCATAGATCACCAAGTGGACAAAATAATGAAAACAAAAAGCCTTCAACACTGGAGAAAAGGCATATCCGCCAAGAGTACCCTTGCTGTATACAGTGCCAAGACGCGGATCTGTAAAGAGAATATCTATGATAACACTCTGGGAAGTGCTCTTTTATTTAAAGCAAGGGCTGGCTCACTAGAGACTGGTTCCAGAATAAAATACTGGAGTGGCCAGTCAGAGTGCCAACTGTGCAGGGCTCCAGTTGAGAATATCGACCATGTTATCAGAGTCTGTCCGGCACTTGGCCCTGTACCCTGCTGCCTAAAGGAAAAATCCCTAGGTACAATCCTTGGCTTTAACAACAAGGAATAATTTCTAAAAATCCCGCCCGAACTGAAGAACAGGCTAGTAGCATGGTATAAAGAACGCCGTATGGTGAATACCTCTACAAATACAACTACAACTGTAACGCTTACTGTAAAGTAAGGGAGTATGCAGAGTGGCACACTAACTTGCATTGGTCTACTGTTAGACACTCCGTTCCAAAGGAGTAATTCAATCTAATCTAATGTCCCTTCCTCGGCATCACTCCCAGTCACTTGGAGGGAAAAACCCTGGCGCAACTGTTGGATCTCTGATCAAAAAAGAACATAACTCAAAAATCTAGAAATCTAGACTAGTCCAGTGGCGAAACCGTTTTATTTTTGTAAGTGCTAAAAATTTAAAGATGGCATACAAACATTTTTTTAAATATTTTGTAATGCTTGACCATAAAGTTTATTTTATTTAAAAAAATCGAATTCCAAGCATTGAAACAACACATTTTGAAATTCAAAAACTTAATTTAAACAGGAAATTTCAAGGGGATTTAGGTTTTTTATATGCTCTGAAAGGACAGGGAAGGAAGTGCTCATGCTGCAATTCATTATAACAAAAAGTTGTATATATTACATTTTATGGGTTTTTTAATGCTTTTATTCAGTCAACGTGTGTGGTACTCTAAAATTACACGTTTACATTATTTTATACTGTATTATGTAAAAAGACCTGTCATTTCGTTTTGATTTAATAAACGCCACCTGCTCACAAAGTGAATCGCTGATATTTTATTGATTTTTTAAGAAATTATTTGAAGTGTAAAACTGATCTTAATTCACGTAGAATAAATTATATAATTCTTTACTTTATTTCACAAAAAAAAATTGGTAAGACAGTAAATTGAAATAGCTGTTTTGTTCGTACGTTTGTTGCCTATATTGGTGCAAAATTGATTTTGATTAAAAAAAAGTTACGAATTTATTAAAAAGATTCGTGCTTTTTTGTGCCCACCCTGTATGGGGTGCTATCATTCCACACTATGCAAAATTAGACAACATTGTTATTTTTAGATTGGCATCCCATTTATCCTCGCACACAACCTAAATAAATAACAATGTTGCCAATCTATGTTATACATAACTAAACCTGCATCGTCAGTTTGATCATCGTATGCCATCTTATTAGCTTCCGGATCTCCATGTTTCTGCCACATGCGGCGCTGGAGTTCCCCATGGGTTAATACCCGTAAAACTTCTTGGTAATTTTAATTAAAAACTACACTTGAGAAGGATAATTCTTAAAACACCACCGATAATTGTTAAAATACTGAATTGAGCATGTTCCACATTTTGTCATGAGCTTTGTTATCTATTAACATGTACTACAGTAGGCCATACTTATAGGCCTATTTATTCCAATTTTCATCTATCTTATAAGAATAACCCATGATGTTTCCTGAATTTGTTAATATTCCCCTCTTTATTGCACACATTCACCACATATTTCGCATTTTCAAATAACAAATATATCATTATTCCGATCCATCACCCCCTAGCGGCGTATGAGTCTTTAGAACTACAAATTCAATATGGCCGCTCCCTTTTACTTTAGAACACAATGGCCGCTTCTAAAATGAAAGGGCGCGGTTATGATGAATATGCCATGTTGAAAGGGGTGCTGAACCGAAACAAGACTTATTAAATTACAAGATCCTGAAATTTCCCTTGAATTTCTCTTATTGGGTTGACAAATTCACCCAAATTTACAAATGTTTAATTAGCGAATTTACCTACAATTACCCCATTTGTTGAAATTGTTAACAATTTTTTACGTTGATTTTTTCCTCAAATTTTCTCCACTTTTTATACGCTTAGTAAGTTTTGTCATTTTTTTCTAATATATTCTAACAAATTCCATAGAGCATATACTGTATTCAATTTTTTTTCTAAATTGGGTGTAGTCATGAAAAGTACCGTATATTAATTTTAGCATTTTTTTAAAAAAAAATCTTTATAATTTTGATAAATCTGACAGGCTTTTCCAAAGTTACTGAACTTAAGAACATTTGTCTAAGATAATCATGTATAACATGATTATCTTCGAATCTTTCAAATTAGCCCTTATTTTCAATTTTCCTATACTATTTTTTGTTTGAAATTATATCCCAAATAATGTTTAATCAAAAACATTTTTTAAAATACCTGAATTTTTCAAACTAAGTTCAATTTTTGAAATTTTTTTAACAGAACTATAAATCCACATTTACTGAAACAAAAGTATCAACATATTTCTAATTTATTTCCCTAATATTTTTAATTTTCCAGGATCTCCACAAAATGTTTCGTGATTTCCCAAAATTAAAACAATTCCCACGTTTTTTCTAAAGTTTTCTTTTTTTCAACATTTCACCTGAATTCCCATGCGCATTTTGAATTCCTCTCTGTTAAATTTCCTCATGTTAGCACCATTTTTATTTGAAAAGCACAAATTCAGATTTGATGAATTTATCCAATTATTTCGTGTTCACTTTGTGTAATTTAATGACTATTTTGTGGTGTTATATTGAGATTTGTAATTGAATATGTATCCGCATGAGGGATTCGTATACGAGGCATGTGAGGGCATTATTAACGCTTGTATAATTTTAAATTGCGTTTTAAACAACTCATGATTTTTAACCAAAACACCTATACCCTTCTTCAGCTCGCCCAAATTTGGTTCTTGTAGTTACAAAATATTCATCAATTAAAAATTATTATTTTTAACAACCTCTCAATTTATCATTTTTTCTACGGATGCTTCCTATTGGTCCTTCTTTTTGCGTGCGATTAGACAAATCCTTCCTGACGAAAGTCCAGATTTAGTAAAAATTCAATTTAACAATGATGTCTAAGTCGCTACTGACGTAGGAGCATTCTCCTGAAATGATTGGGCACGACCGGGAAATGATTTTTTTAAACTTGTTTCGAAATACTAAATATGGATTTTTTCACTGACTTAGGTAATTATCGTATTATTCAAAATTTTCACTTTGCACATTTTGCTTTATGACCGCTTCAGTTTTTTCAAATTTCCTTTCCAAATTTTACTTTTTCGGATTTTTAAAATGTACTTATAGAGAACATTACGTTATAAACATAAACAATAAATGAACATATAATTTATAATATTTCATTTTTAAAAAAAAAATATTTTACAATGCACCATGCAGGGTGGAGTAAAATCATTCACTCTGTAACGCAATAAAGTGGGTTGAACCTCCCAAAAAAACTTAAAAAACTAGAAAAAACTGCTTGTTGAGATAAGGGAACATAACACACCGTTTACCACGCAAAGCTAGATATATCTTAATATGAAACCAAATTCGTTGTTAATTTCCGGACCATATAATTCACTAGCCCACGAAAGAATGTGAGCATTTATGAGTATAATACACCATTTTTTTACGATAAGCCTGTTAACGAGACATCTTCCTTCATCAGAATCCGGAAGAATTCTACGAACATAAAAGTTGAAAACGCACAGGCAAAGCGTGATTCTCATGGTTATTATTTTATCGAAAGCGTTAGGATTACGATGGTATTGTTTAAAAAATAGGAAACGAACAATGGGTTGCAAGAGCCAATTACTCGAGAGTCTTAATTGGAAGAGCAAAAGCTCGTAAAATTGGTTTGATGCATGGGGTTCACCAGTATCAAAATCAAATGTGCGAAATTCTGCTTGTCTTGAATTGCCTGCTTCTCAAATTTATGGCTACGTATGAACTACTTTTTATGAATAACATGTTCCTTAAGGCCACATTTTCCGTCAAACAATAAGGATCCGTGCAATTTCGACGTCATTAAATCTTTTCTAAATGTGTGGGTAGTTAACTGTTAACAGCTGATGTGTGATGCAGTGGTTTAGCTGTGAGTCATAAAAAAGTAGACCCCCAATATAAAAAAAATCACCAACTTGATGAAAAATGGAAATTTTCATTCAAATTTGATTCAAATTTGTGTATGTAAAGAAAGGAACATTTAAGAGAGATGTAGCTGCTGAAAGCAAGGCCGTATATGTGATCACATTTCGGGGGAGGGGGAAGGGGTAAAACATTTCGGGGGGATATGGTCCAAAAATCGCGGAAAATTGGAGGATTCGGGTTAAAATTAGGCGGATTTGGGTTTAAATTTGTAAAATTATTGGATTTTGGGGGGATCTATCCCCAATATCCCCCATATATACGGCCTTGGGGGCCATTCAAAAATTATGGTGGGTGGATTGTTTGTTAATTGTGACAATTGTGACCAAGGGGTGGGGGGTGGTTTGGTAATGTGACATCACACAATCAAAATTTATTTCAAACGGTAAAAAATATGCAGTAAATTTTTTTTAATTTTTTTAACATTTGAAATTTTAAATAGCAGTCGGGAAAAAAAATTTGGGTCCTGTAGTGACTTAAAACTTTCTTCCCGATTGCTACTCATCAATCATCACAGCAATCTATTATTTAATATAATGTTATTAATATCAACATTGGTTTCATTAATTTAAAATTAATTTTTTTAAATATTTTAAAGTATTTTAAGAAATAAAATTATAAAAGAATATAGAATTATTAAAAAATAATTGGGGAGGGGGGAATCGACGGGTTGTGACATCATTATGGATGGAGTGTAGTAAAATTTGTGACAATTGTGACAAAGGGTTGGGGGGTGTTTAAAAAGAGGCAAAAAAGTGTGACATAATTTATGGATGAACTTTTGGCCAATAAACTTCTTCCGGACATGTGACAAATTTCGGATTTTTTAAATTTTTTAACAAGATGATTCGCCCGCAAAACAGTCCGGACTCGAATCCGGTAGACAACAAAATTTGGGAAGTTCTCCAGGGAAAGGTTTACTAATCGAAGATTAATAATATCGAAGACTCGAAACTAAGAATTAAGAAAACTTGAATTGAACTCAAGCGGCGTAAAATCGATTCGTCAATCAAAGAATGACGCGTTAGACTCTTGGCTTGCGTAATGACCACCTGAGAACATTTTGAGCAAATTTTATAATTCAATTTTGTTTCTACACTAGTGTTTTATGTCAGCGCCAAATTTCATTTAAATCAAAGCATTTTTAACCAGATTGTGATTTTTTTTATTGGGTTCTACTTTTTTATGACTCACGGTGTATACAATCCAGGGTCTGTTCAAATTACGCTTAAGCACTCCCCAATTATGTGGACTGTTCACACCGTTTATCTTATCTCTTTTTGGGTGGAAGGTAATTTTCTTAAACCAGAATTAAGCTCAATTAAGGTGTCACCTCAGAGAACAGAAGCCAGGCACGTATTGATAACTTTGACTTCCAGGCATATATATGTTCCAGAAAAATTGTAGGCGAGTAAAAATGATGAAGGAAGGGTTAATCCGCCATTAATTAATCATTCACATCTTAACAATGATCACCAATTAGAACATAAAAAACGTTCATGCAAAAACATAATAAGCCATTGTACCATATGTCCTTGTCACCGTTTGCGCAATTTAAAATCAAAAAGCTAAAGAAAAAGCATTTCTTCGAGCGGCTAAGATGAAAATCACGCTTTGCTTTGTTTTTCGCAATGGTGGAAAATCCTGCTGGGAAGTATTTCGCAATATAATAATGGCAATATATCAAAATATACAAAACGATGACAGTATAGCATGCTGTGACGTATGTGTGTGTACTTGTCGGGACACATATTAGGATTTTGGGTTGAAAATGCAAGTTTTCTAATAATGTTTTACAAAAAACTGGCATTGACTGGACTCAATCATATACGAGATACCTAATGTGTTGCCATCTACGAGGGGCGGTCAAAAAGTCTTGCATATTCGTTTATTATTCGAAAACTAGATGTCGTACAAAAAAACTGAAATAGCCATTTTAAAGAGTAGGAAATTTTGGTTTTAGGTAACTACATGTCGCCACAATTCATGCAGAGTTTCGAACAAACTATTAAAAACAAAATGGTGCCTCACTTGAAAGCGTTCACGCGAGAGGAACAACGAAGTGTTTATTCGTTTTTCAGTGTTGAGAGGTATAAAATCGAGTGAAATTTATAGTGAAATGTTAGGAGTTTATGTTGACAAATGTGTTTCACACAGTACGTGACAGAGGTGGGTAAGAAAGAACGCAAAACTGTAACTGACAAAAAGAGAACTTTCGGCAATATCTGCATAGCCAACATAACGCATGTTACTATAAACCAACTCATCAAACGTTGGGATAAATGTGTCAACAAACTCCGGTCCAACATTGAAAAATAGCAAATTTCCTTCTCATTAAAATGGCTATTTCAGTTTTTTTGTACGACATCTGGTTTTCGAATGATAAACGAATATGCCACACATTTTGACCGCCCCTCGAATATGCAAATAGAGACAAAGTGTCTCCTGTTCACAAATAATTTAATCAACCGAAATATAATAAAATATTGTCTAATAAGCTAATAAAGTTTACTTTTGTTCTTTCGTAGCCTACTTGTATTTGTGTATATTTTGGCTGTATTATAATTAAATATTAAGGTTTTTGGGTTGCTAAAAAAATAAAAAAGGTATAGAGGGTAAGCATATTTCAACTCTATAGCATTGTATGTGCTGAAAAATAAACAAAAGGAGTATTTTTCTGAAGTATTCATAAACATTTTCACGGCTGTTGTGACTACTTTCTGTATGGCTCATTTTTCACCACAGGCATCTCTATGAGATGTAAAAATAACTGAAAAATTAGAAAAGCAGAGATACTTAACACTTTTAGCTTTTTCTGAACCTGTCCTTCGACATAATTGTGAATTTCTTCAAACAAAATGTCCACGACAGTAGTTCTTAATTGTAGTTCGTTTTTTGTACCTTTTTGAACTGCACCAAAATATATGGATAGCATCTAAAACAATTTATCACGATTTGTGTTATTTGGGTTATAAACAATGCATTAAAAATTCAAAGTATCATCCAAATCTATACCACATTATTCTTGTAATTATCTCATATTTTTGTGTTGTTCTCGCAAAACGTTTTGGGGATCTTAGATATATAAATGTGCTTATTTCAACAGATGAACACGTTTTTTTCGGTTAGTTACAAATATGCTACTCCATTCTCATCATTCAAAAAACTGTAGTTTATTTTAAGACACATTCAGCACGGTCAATACCTTTGAGCTCCAGGCAAAAATAAGAATGCAAAATAAGATGAAGCACAAAAAACAAGTTTATGATACGGGATGAGGCGCAGAACTGCTTTAAAATGCAAATGTCCTCAACTTCAATATCATGATCGAATGAGACAGTAATCGGAAGTTGTGTAGGGCTTGGCTCGCTAAATCTATGACAAAAAAAACACCATGAATGTGAACTAGTTTTAAGAATTTAAGCATAAAACCTGCTATTATCCAAATCTAAACCAATTCAGAAGTTAATTATGCCGCAAAAACAACCAATTTGAATCACAATAAATGCACATCCACATTTCTGTAATGAATGTTACCTCATTTATTCTATTAAAAGATTCCGACAGAATAATATTTTGAAAATGTAAACAGAAAATGAATATTAGAAAATATAAAATAAACACATGTTATGGCGGAACACACCTGGTGATGAATAGGCTCATTAGAAAGCTAGTGATCAGGAGTGTATAGGGATAACTGTTGTTGAGAATTCTTGACCATTCTGGAGGTCATTTCACACAGAGATTAGTCTTTTTATATTAACCCTAATGTAATGTAAGGCTAAAGCTAATTTTAGCGCTTATAGGGGATTCTTGAGGGGTTTCATGCCTCCCCTTGTCAGGTAAACAAACCACGGTTTGTTTACCTTCATTTAATGATCTTATATGTGCTCCTCCCTGTCTGCTCGGAGAGCCAATACGGGCACAACAAGTAATGTTTACTAAGGGCATGATTGGATTCTTCCAGCCCAGTTGCCCCTGTATAGGACCTGAGATATATAGGGAGGAATTTGACGCGAGAGCTCAGACTAGCTCAGGCTCTCGAACCTAAGACACGTTTTACGAAAGGTCTTAGGCTTTTTTCCATTTTTGTACTTGTGTACTATGTTTTGATGTTATTCCCTATGAATAAAAGGACCTGTTTTTAACTTGTAACCACTTCTCCGGATTACATTATTTCTCCAATGACAGTGATTAAACATCGTCTGGGAACGAGAGGAATTGGAAGGGAACTCAACTTCCAGTTGAGCTAGTTTCATCAGTGGTGTGTGAGAGGTAGGCTACCGAAGTTCTTATTTGTTATTTAGAACTCTAAAACTTCTGAACCTCTCTAATTGAGGCCTTTCTGGAATTATCAAAAGTAATTGAGCACGTCAAAATTTGAACCTCCAGAAATGGAGGCGAGTAGGCGATCAGAGCGGCTAAGAGAACAGGTGCAAGAGGGATCGTATTCAATCCAAAGTAGTTTATTGAATAGAGAAATTCCCATCACTCCACTTAGTTGAGAAGCAATCAACCTTAGAACTAGTTTCGATGGAGTTCCCTCATCTGATAACGCGTCACTGCTACTTAACCCTTACGGGAAAAACTACGTAAACGCTTCGATTGCATCATCTATGAAATTTGATTCCGCAGCAGGTTATGCTACGGACATGCATTTGGATTTTGCTTCACCGCAAAGCGTTAGATTCTACTCGGGCACCGATTCTTCTAGGCTATCCTACCTCCTGCATATCGCAATGTTCCAATATAACTGCGCATTATCTCGTGTTACATGCTATTGTAAGTATTAAACTTTCTCATGCACAAGCGTGCAACCGGAAATAAAAAGTCGAAGGATACATGTTCTTTTCTTTATTAAAATGGTTTCAGTAGGTCCGAGAAATATTGAAATGCAGGGCCTAACAATGGATGAGATTTTGTGCAGTTTTGGATAACTATGACACCACAACCTCCCACCAACCTCTCAAACACAATGGGTTTTATATTCAAACTGCTTATTGAAATGCTCATCATAAATGAAAATCATCAAAATCTTATAATAGGCCAGCAGGACTGGAGTGGCTTAATACGAAGTTTACAAAAAAAAAGAATAATGAAAGTGCCCTCGTAAACTTTGACCAAGTTGGCCTATTTCTGTAACACGAGGGCTAAACACCTAATGCCAGAGGATGAGCTTTCGTCACCTACCTGGAAATTTGTCCTACGAGGGGGGACTTCCACCCTCTCTCGAAGGGGCCGAGACTAATTAATAATCCTTTTTATGCGCATTTTATTGCACATTTTATACTGAAAACAAAGAACAACTAGTTTAGTTTGCCAACGTCTAATTGGGTTCATGGAATATGGGAAATAAAACTACTCGTTATACTGGATTTTTTTTATTGTCTTTACATTGCGTTTCTCTCACTTTATTCAATGCCATCGAGCTAAACTACAGAAATAACGTTATGTCCTACAGTAATAATGATACACTACTGTCGCTCTCGGATTTTTCATTTGCTGTCCCACTCGTGTCTTTCACGAATTTCCTGCAACACCTCTTGCAAATAGGGCTGAATGTATCGCACATCCTAAAACAATTATAATAACCTCGATTTTAAAACGAGAAGCAAAATGGAAACATTTTTGATGATGGAAAGAAAAAAGATGGCCAACCTCTTCGTACGTTGTCCATAATTCCTTAGGTAGATATTCGTGACGAATACTACACTGGATAGCTCTTATAATTCTGTATGTTCGCACATCCTTAACTTCTTGGGGTATGCGACGAATAGCCTCTTCTACCTCAGGAGTCTCATGTAACAAATCATCGTGCAATAACCCTGCAATTAAATACTTGCATTTGTTGGCAGCATAAGAATACCATTTAAAAAGATTTCTGATTGCTTGTGATCGTTAATTCCATCGCCAAGTGGCATGAATTCGACAGTCACGTTTTAAAATTTCAAAGCAGACTTAAGTGCTCGGTGCTACAGACTCCGTAATATGCTCGCATAACATTGATATTGGACAGTTACGATATAACTTCTGATATGAGACGGCCTAGATACGTTCTGGAAAAATCGGCCGAAAAGCGAAAAAGCCGTATATGATATGCAACCTCTTTGATGCTACTAGAACGATTTCAAATCCTACCATTCTACATTTTATAATTGTAAAGCTAGTTCGTTCACCTAGATAAAGGTGGGTATCCACCAAAAGAAACTTACCACACAAAAAACATACACTTACAAACATTGATGTGTCCAGAAGTGTTTGCGAACAATGTGGGGAAAACCGATGTTTTCCCCCCACGGGGTTTTCCTTTTGAATTATGTCCAAGCTCTGCCTTGTTTCTCGAAATGTGCCATAGGTGCGTACACTCGTGTTTTTTTTTTTTGGTTGGTTGGGGAGGAAGGGGGGGAGCTAAAAACTTTGTTTTAATGTTTTTTGTGTATGTTTCTTTTGGTGGATACTAACCTTTAGAGCTCGCGTAAATAACCTGGGGTTACCAGGGCTATATGGCAATAATGCGCGACTAATTTTAGAAGAATCGAGACACATTCTAAATTCTTACCATATTTATTATATCCACTTTTTTCAAAGTTCCACCTTTTGGAGGCCTGACGAAGTTGTGCTGTAATTTAAAATATATATAGATTGTAACATTTTTAATGTACCAGTAATGTAAATTACAATTGGGCTCTTGCTACAACGATAATACATTAATGACAGAACTTTTCCAAGCTCCACAATAAATAGTTAATAGATGTAACCTAACAGCTGGGTCATGTAGCGCCCTTAAATTCACTTGATTTATGCATATTAGCCAGATGAAACCATAATCAGTGTACAATGTAGGTGAAAGCCCAGTTCGAAGTAGCCATGATTTTTGACAAGGAGAATTGATTTCACATCAGGTCAAATACGAGAAATAAATTCTTTAAATATACCTGGGCAATTGCTTATATTTCATTGTTACCTTACTAATTATCAAATTATCAAATACAAGTTGTACAACATTTTATAAACGACGATTTAATGTATCATTTTTACGTACCCTACAGATATTATGGGTATACTATTACTCTAAAAATTCACGATTACTACGATTCCAAACATCTAAAATATTCATTACAATATAATTTTAAAAATTGAGATTTAATTATTTTTACATGCTTTAACCTTAGTCTGTAACCTTGATTTTTCTACCGCGACCGAATCGCAACTACTCCTTAGTGTAACTAAGATTTTCATTGATGCATTACGTCGTTGCCCTTTTTTAAAAGTATTAGTAAGATTGAATTATAGATTCCGAAATATAAGATAATACTTTACCGAAAAAACTTGGAGCTTTCGAAGCAGCCATTTTAATATTTTTGGTGCAGAATATGGCTGAGTGCAACAGCGCTCTAGTTTTAAGAAAACTAATAATCCATGACAAAATAAAAAGGGCGGCAATATTTGAAAAATATTCCAATTGTTGCATTAATTGTACTAAAATTATTCCACTTACTGTAACACGTAGGACAAGCCAAGAGAACACTCTGTCATTGCACTTTCAAGTATCTGGGGGTTTACATTTACAAAAATCTTTCTTGGAATCACAAATTCACAAAAAATGTTGGTGCAGTGAAGGGGTGATCCATAAATTATGTCACACTTTTTTGCCTCTTTTTAAACACCCCCACCCCCTTGTCACAATTGTCACCAATTTTACTACACCCCATCCATAATGATGTCACAGCCCGTCGATTACCTCCCCCCCCCCCCCTCATTAGTTTTTAATATTTCTATATTCTTTTATAATTTTATT
>JAQGAE010003428.1:0-14783 GCA_034696685.1 Julus scandinavius | reverse complement strand
TTGAAACCTTTCAAACTTTTTCGACGTCTTTCGACCTGGCGGAAGTCGTCATAAACGCGTCATCAAGTAGGTTGTCATGCATGCGCAAATCGAGTGACGGTCAGAAAAAGACGTCAGGCGATGCATCGTGAACTAGGCATAACAGGCGGGCTTTGTTGACCAAAACCAGCGTGCAGACGTCCTTCAATTCACCGTCGATTCGCCCAATCAAAAAAACGACGGATGGACTTTCCAATCAGCAATGACGGACAGGCCTTTTCAAAACATGAACATGGCGACAGTTTCTTGTTGATCATCGCATTGGGGGTTGGTCGCGTTTATTTCCAGGCTGACAATGCACATTATCATTAAAGTTTAGGCCTACTTTTTCTTGACCAAAATTAATGCAGATTACCGTCCTTGTTTATTTATTCCAGGCGTCCGTCCCCAATGTTTGTTTGGGAGGGGCACTTCTCATCTCCACGTAGAAAAAAACTGCCATGATTTCCAATTATATTTCTCACCCTCTGCTACCAATGATAATGTTTTTCTTCCTTACAGGATAAGCACTGGAAACTGATCCATGGATTGATTGGTAAGTAATTGCTATGATATTTATTAACGCACTTTACTTACAATTCATCATGTTCACATTAATTAACACGGATACACTTTTGACATCAAAACAATCAAATCCAGGTAGAACACTAGCATGTTCTTTGTTACTTTTGGGTAAAGGGGGCGTGTAGACACGTCCACCCTCGCCCGTGGCCAAAGTTAAGGCCCCTACACATTTGAACGTTTTTCTTATGTTATGTTATGTTATTTTGACGTCACTAGCAGACGGCTTCGACACACATAAGGCAACATAACAGAATAGAAACAGTTTCTATTCCGATCAATGGGAAAAGTGAGGAAAAAAGCAGACGGTCTATCTTTGCGACCAATGGGAAGATAGATGAAATTTATTAAACAGTGCGTGTAACTTTCATTACTTCTTCTAGGCTTCTAATTTATTCTTGGTACACAAGTTGAAAAAGATAAAATTTTATACAAAATGTACCTCATATAGCAGACGCCAAGCGCAGAATAGCACAGAAAGAGCAAGAGGGCAAAAATGCAGAGAAATATCTTGAAATAGGCGGCGCTGCAAGCTTATGTCAGAAAAAAGTTAACATAGAAATGTTTAGGGCGTTTCCGTAACATAGCACAGCATAGCATAGCGAAACATAGCCAACATAACGTAAGGAAACGTTCAAATGTGTAGGGGCCTTTAGAGTGATGGCCAAATTTTCAAGACCAAGATGGTCGACCAGACATGGTGACCACTTGGTACATCCCAAAAGTTCCCAACAGTTAGGAAAGTACTATTTAGGTGAAAAAGGGAAATCCACAAAAAAAAACAATTTAATCTAATATTTCTTCTAGGATGCTTCCCAATCGTACGAGGACGTGGAGCTGCCTTTTAATTATAACAGGTAAATAGAATGTTATATATATATATATATACATTTAAATGTACAAAATAAATATTACTATTATTATAAAATCCTTTTGTCGCAAAATAGATTAACAACAATCTCCAGGTACAGGGTGGATATAGGTAGTTATGATGGTTTTGGCCCTTAGATGCGCAATCCAGATTTTGGGAAGGCTCCATAAAATACTGCCTAAGTATAAATAGTTTTTCGTTGTATTTGGAGATGTGGGTCCAGGAATGTCCAGTCCTATTCTTAAATTCCCTTGACAGTGTCTGAGCTGCTATCTTCTGGTCTGCTGAGTAGACATTCTACGGAGAAGTGGCCATTTTACGTGTTGGAGTTGTTTTTCTGACTATCTTACTGGCTACTGTTGAACGACGCTTTGATGTTTTGGCTATGATGGTGGATGCATTCCGTTTGGGTATTTTGAATCACTGGTCATCTGGATGCGAGGATGGTCCAGGTTGTGGAGAAGAAGATATTTTTTTTTCTCCGTAGTTGCTCGTATTTCCACTGCCATTGTTAAGTCATCAGCGGCTGCTAAGTTGGATGGGTTGAGTTCGGACTGATTAGATTCGGACTGTTCAATTGCGGACTGTTAGTTTCGGATAGCTGAACCGTAGCTGGAACCTACTTCTTAAGCTTCTTTGATGCGAAGAGCCAGGGCCTTTAGTGGAGTGGCTCTAGATCTAGCTGACGCTGAGGGCGTGGAAGGAAGTTCAATGATTTCCTCAGCTACTGGAGGCATCAAACTTGGCGGTTACTGTAGGCTGGTGATTTCATGAGCTTTTTGAGGCGAAATACTGCATTTAAGCACGTTTTCCATGGCTTGTTGATCACTAGCAGTGATCTGTACCACCAGTTTGCAATCTTCGAGGACGCCGATAGGTCGCTCGGCTACGGTGGAAGTCCAAAGTCTGGCAACTTGATCCAAAAGTTGTTGGATGAGTTTTGTTGCATGCAAAATTCATTGCTGGAGTTTCACATGTTCCAATCGGAGAACATGGTATTTCGCTTCGATGGTTTTTCGTGAGAACATCTCAGTATGTAAACTGTTAAAATTCAGCTGGCGGCTATGATTGGCTGCGATGTATGCCTCCTTGAATTTGGCATATCCCACCGTAGAATTTGGCTGTTGATCACTAGTGGTATACTGGGTAAGTGCTGAGAAGGCTGCATCAGATGCAGAGTTCAGACCTCTGATGATCCTCACAAGTTATTGAACGTTGACGGAGGATCAAGGACTCGTGATAACAAGGCTGATAGCGTGTCGGCGTTATAGAGTCCGGTGGTAGAACATTGACGTGCCACATCAAGTATTGACGAAGTTCGGACTTCTCCCGAAAGTTTGTGGAAGTCCGAACTTGGCTTTTGAAGGTGCTGGTTAGCACAATGATTTATGAACTCATGGAGTTAGGACTCATCGCCAGGCATGTCGTGAGTGTCGATCAACTCACGACTACTCGCAAGTAGTCGGTCTATGTTCGAAGACTGGTTAGCCATGACACTTGAAAGAACTTCAAAAACTCGGTAAATCTCAATCGTTGAACGAGAGGACAAGTCAAAGGTCACAGGAGCTTAAATATGCTAGGAGGTTAGTGGGTGCTTACGCTTAATTAAATCAGTGACCTAATAGTCAATTCATTGGTGATGCATAGGGTCATGTCTATTTGGAGTTTGCAATTCAAATTGAAAGGGGTGCAGGCACCTGTGGAATAGGATAGGACTGTTATGCAAAGCATATTAATTGCTTCCTGGTTCAAAGTTCGAACTTTGCCAAAATATTTGTATAGCAATTCCATGTCCGTTTAGACTTCCTTATTATTATAAAATTTCGGACTGATTACGTTAACGAACTTTTGCTCCAAGGAGGGATCCCATCCCTTTTGCAACAAATAGTTTGCAACTCAGCAAACTTTGAACATCGTTGTGCATTTATTCATTGTCCTCGTTAGGACATTCTTGATTCAGTTTTTGACATCTCTGAAGTGTTAGATTGTCAGACATCTTTGGACATAGTCCTGTTTACTAGGATCTATGATGTCTTGTTGGTGGACATAGGCATCAGTAAATTGCCATACTGTGGTAATTAATTCCAAATAATACCCTTCGATTAACAAAATCATTTTGTGGAATACATCTTGTACTGTGATGTTGTTAATCTTGTCAGGTGGCTTTGAACCTCAACCTGATCTAGTACATGTAATTACGCCTGTACTTGACTTCTCGAGGTCCTTAATTTTAGGTACATTGGACTTATTCTTGGCGGGTCTGCTGCATTTATTCAAAACCTTTTGGTTTGGGTCATCATCAGTATTAGATACTTGGCATGCAGGTTGAGTATAAGGTAAATCCGAACTTTTGTGCGATCCTATTTTATTTGTCTTACCCTTTTGTGTTTGGGCAGCGTCAATACTAGGTACTGTGCACGCTATTGGCATGGAGGTTAAGTCCGAACATTTGTAAGGTCTTCCTCGAGACTTAGTTCGAAGTAAGAGAGTCGTATCGTCCTCATCTTCGGCTTTAGTTAGGTCTCTCGCATTTTAAATTCCAAGTGTCTTGGATCTCAATGAATTCCACACTTCATAAGTTGTGAAGGAGATGATTTTGTTGATTATGTAAATTCCATCTCTTTTTGGGGTTAAATTCAAGGTAAAACCCTTGTGTGCTAAACTTTGTGATCGAGAAGTTAGCAAAACTATCACCAATCTTAAAGTCAGGGGCCTGATGACTTATCTCGACATGCTAGGAGTTTTCTGGATAGTATTTTCAGGAATTCTGAGAACCTGTTTTATACAGAATAAAAAATCATGACAGACATTATTGAAGTGTCAACATGTTGTCATGATTTGATCTGGGTGTTCGACCAAGAGTTTGGAAAAAATGCACTTTTTCTAATCACTGAGCTGGGTTTGAGTTTATAGCCCATCTCACCATTGCGAGATGCTCACCCATGTGTTATGGGAGTTTTCCACAGGAATGAAAAGCTTGACTTTTACGTCGCTGTGTTTCATTTCCACAGGATTAGCTTGGGGATGATATTGTGCAATGTTCTGCAAATTGAATCCCATAGCTTTTGCTGTTTGTTTCAGAATCAAGAAAACCAACTGAAGACCATTGTCACATCGTACAAATTTTGGGGTCCTAAATCGAAGACAGATTTTTTTGATTAAGGTTTGAAATATTGTCTCGGCTGTCGAATCACAGATGGGGAAGAGCTCGACCCATCTGGTTGCAATGTCACATGTTGAGAAGATGTATTTACTTCCAGCATTTGTGACTGGGTAAGGACGATTAGGTCCAAAGCTATGGTATCGAACCTAGGATGTATAGGAGGTAAAGATACTAGAGTCTTGTCTGCAGTGTTCAGGCCAGTAGTATCATCTGGATATTCTACTAATAGTGGCATTTACGCCACAATGCCCTGCTTCAGGTGCATCACGATTCCATTTGAGGACTCGTTGCTTTAGTACAACTGGAACCATTAGTTTAGAATCCTTGTCAAGCATAGGGTCCATGATCTTATAGAGGACTTTATTAGCCATAGAGTATCCTCTATTGGTAAAGGTTCGACCTTCAGTGTCACTGGGATCATCCTCAGCTTTAATAGCTTGGATGATATGATTACACTGCTGGTCTAAGAGTTGCATTTCGCTAAACTCTTCAGCTGTGATGGATTGTTCATCGACTAAGAAAAGGTGAATGAGTACCAAAGGATCTGATTGTTCTGAGGTACGAGATAGCAAGTTTGCTAAATTGTTGAAGTCTCCAAGGATATATTGTACATCCAAGACGAACTGCTGGATTTCCATGAGCCAGCGAGCTACTCTGCTCTTAGGATTCTTAGTTTTAATTATTTGTCTCGGGGAGCATGGTGGGTATGAACGACGAAGGTTAACCCATCCACATAACTACAGAACTTCTGAACTGCCCAGATTACTGCTAGGGCTTTATTCTCAGTTGTAAAATAGTTTGTTTGAACTGATTTGAAAGACTTCGAGGCGTATTCAATCCCTCGAATGTCTTCTCCATCACCTTGTCCGAGTACTGCTCCCATGGCTTTGTTGATTGCGTCTGTATAGAGGTGGAAACTCTTATCGAAGTCAGGCTGAGACAGGATTAGGGCTGTACAGAGATGGTGTTTCAGTTTGTCGACAGCATATTTGCAGGCATTGGTGAAGACAAATGGTTCATCCTTTTTAAGCAATTTATGCAAAGGAGTTGCAATGGTAAATAAGTCCGGTATGAACTTTCCAAACCACTTGCTAAAGGCAAGGAAGAATTTGAGTTGATTAGTAATCTTCGGGAAGTCCATATTTGAGATGACCACTACTTTGTCCGTATTCGGACTTATTTCTTGGCTGAACTAGATGTGTCTTAGGAAGAGAAGAAGTCTTTCCATGAATAATTCACATTTCTTTCTATTGAATCAAAGGTTCCTTTAGTGAAACTTGTTGAAAACTGTCCAAGTCTTGGATGCGTTCTTCAACAGTATCACTACTGACGAAAAGATAGTCTTGGTAGGCTTTGACCAGCACATCAGTGATAGTCTGGATTATTTCATCTACAACCCGCTGACATTCTCGTGTAACTATATGTGCCGCATGGTGTCATAGTCGAAACAATATAGAATTTGCCAGTAACAGTTGATTAAATCAAGGGACGATATGTATGGCTTGATCTTGTTTCTGCCAAAAGATCATTGATCTTGGGCAATGGATATCTGTCTCGTATAGTAACTGCATTGAGTGCACGGAAGTCCATTACCATACAATATTCATTCTGATCTCCAGGTTTGGGTACCAGCAATGATGGTGCTGCCAGGGAGAAGAAGAGAGTACAATGTATCCCTTCTTAATGAGGACAATGACCTTTTCCTGAAAAATCTTTTAATTCATTGGTGACATGGTGTATGCCCTTACTGCTGATGGTATAGCATCAGGATTGACATCGATCCTCTGTGGAAGGACGTCTGCAGCTTCTTCAGGTACTTTGAATATCCCTCCATGTGATTCCAGTAGTACATTGACTGCATCCCGATCTTCCGCAGAGAGATGTGGAGCTTCATCACTTCGTAGAGTGACATATTGCAAGGTTTCAGGCACACGCATGTGGTTCACTTAGGAAATTTCGTTGAAAACTTCCAAGCTGGTATTGATAAGAACTTTTTCGATCTTGTCCACCAGGCTCATAGGAGCTTCAGCTTCTATGCTTTGGATGACAGGGTTTTTAATTTGCCATTGCATTCCTCCGCAGTCAATTAAGATTTCTACCTGTCTTAGGAAATCCATCCAAGTATATTGTGATTTCCTGACGGAAGGTTTGACCTTCTAGCACAACTTTGACCATGGCGAGTAAAGCTTCGTACTCATTCTTCACTTGGTCTGCAAGTTGTACACTATGTCTGCGTCAAGTCATAGGTTGTTCTTGATACTGTAGTTTCTTTCCTCCAAGGAAGATGTTTGCTCCTGGATCAAGTAGAACTTGATGAGTCACACCTGCCAAGCTACAGTTTGCATAGACCAAAAGGTCTCCTTATTTTGAGGTGGTGGCGATAGCTGTGTTCAGCAGTTGTCGAACTGGTAGAACGATTAGGTTGTTATTTAAGAACCTATCTCCTCACCCTTTTGAACAATTGAGTGTGTTAGTACCCTTACTGCCACAGACCCTGCAATTCGGTTGCGGTTCTGGGACAAGGTTTATGGCTACTATTAGCCGAGAAACATCCAACTTTATTTATTGAACCCTGTTATGATATACTTAAGCAATGTTCTGCGTAACTGTGGTATTCGGTTTAGGCACAGATTTTTGGGTAAGTGGATTTCCCCTTGGGCCTCCTCTTTGATAACGGTTCGAACTATTATGTCTCTGAATGTTATTGGAAACAGATTGTTGGTTCTGATTCGAGCCTTGATATATATACTTCAAGATTGGCGGTTTTTACTAGTTCTATGGCAACTATGACTCGGTTTAGAGTGACTCCAACTAACCTGTGCATCAGTTGATGGATTTGCTGATGGGCCTGCATTTGGCTTATCAGGTTCCTTCTTGGTTGGCTGTCGCCATTGTTGCACAGACAGAAGCATATTTTCTTGCTTCAATGCTAACTTTCTAATTTGCACATGGTTCTTAACCTGTTCAACATCTATATGTCTAAATATAGTGGGGTGTAAGGCAAGAAAAAAGACTTGTACCATCATTTAAGGCATGGGTAAGTACGACATTTTGTAGTACTTATCCATTATGAGTTCGATGGACTCTCGAGTTGATTGAAACTCGCGTTGCTTGAGTCGACTTATTTGTTCGCACAGAAAAATATGTCTCGTATGTTCCATATCGAGAGAAGAAAGCAATTTTTGCTTTGGCGAAGGTTTTGGAGGTACACCTCTCCTTATGCCAGAAGCTGCAAGCTTCGCCAATTAGTAACCAGAAGAGGGCATCATAGCTTTGCTCTTCGTTTATCTTGTTGGCGTCAATTATGAACTGAACTTGTTCCCACCAATTATCCAAGAAGTCTCCTTTTCCAGAGAACTTCTCCACGCCTGTGAAGACCTCAGAGGTTACTTTGGCCTCAGTGAAATAATATTCACTTTAGTAGATTCTTTTTCAACTTACCACCCTTGTTTAGGTAGTATCATCGGCCCCAGTGATGGATGCATCCACTGGTCTGAGAGTCACAGAACATCCAGAGTTCAGAATTATTAAGGCCAAAGTGACTGGAGTAGTGTTCCCAATTGAGTTTGGGATTGTAGAACCGTGGTTGGAAGGTTGTGAGTGTCTTTGCTCACTGCGTTTGTCAAGTTCATCTATCCATTTGGTAAACGAAGTTACCGTTGATGATAGTGCTCTATAGGTTGTGTTTTTCTTGGACTCTATGTCCGAAAATCTCCTTTTGAGCTTATCGATCGCTTGAGCGACTTGTTGCGTAAGGTCGAGAAATTGCTTCCAGCTGGCACAGCATGAGGAAACTTCACTAGGAATATTTATTTCTGTGTTATTCAAAATTTGCAGGACTTAGAGTGGAGAGATTGTCTTCTCCAGTGTGAGTCTGCATGAAAATGACTGATTGGTCTATTTCACTTGGTACAGTGAGATCACTGATTGTTGCACCAAGGGGAGTTGAGCTTTGACTCTGACGTGAATTGACATCACATAACTGTTCGGGATTCATCTCACTGGTTTCTTTATTAGAATTTCTAGTAGTTCGAACGTTGGTCACTACAGATTCCAGTTTGGCTTTTGTAGGAAAAAGTAATTTTCGTACTATGGCTTTATTCCTGCTTTTTGCCTTGCAGAATAGCTTGCGAATAGTAATCACTTCAAACGTATGTTTGAGTGCGAGGTGTGCCCTTTGGGATCCTAGGTCTGAACTTCTTATTTGTGCAAAAATTGTTTGAGCAGGAGGTGTTCCCTTTTGGCTCGGGATTGAAACAGCTTATTCGCTTTGGATTGCTATTTTGCGCACTGAGGAATAACTAAAACTTTATTGGGTGTCAGTTAGCATTTTGAACAGTATTTACCGTTAAGTACTAACTTTGGAGTACTTGGTGCGTTATTTGAATGCAAGTCCTGAACATTTGTTCAGTTAAGCTATTGTAACTTTATTAGCAATGCTGGTTTTGGTGCCAGTTATTTGAGTTACTGTTTTGAGGGTGAATGTTTCTCATAATGTTGGTTTCCCAATTATGAGTTTTGAAGATAACTGGTATTATTGCTGTGTATTTGAGATACGTGCTTCGCTGTTGAGCTCCATTTATTAATTCTTAAATAATTAAACTTGAAGTTTTTGTCTAGAGAGGTATTGTTTAGCTACAATGATGGTATGCCAGTAATGAACAGTTTGGATTTGGTATTAGAGCTTAGTACTGCTATACATGTGATTCTTTAGTTTTGTTGTCTTTGGGTATGTGTTTCGCTTTTGTGTGCCAGTTCTGAACTATGAGAATAACTGGTATTAATGCTTAATACCCAGGGAGCACGAGGTTTTGTTAATCTCATTGTCGTGGGTGTTCGGCCTCGCTGTTGGGTGCCAGTTATGAGGTGACTGCTTTTGGTGAGTCCGATGGGTAGATGCACCTTAGCTTGAGAAGCGTAAGCAAAGGGCGAAGCTGACGGTATGTCAAATAAGGCCGAGATATCAGTGTTCAACTTTCTTAGTGCTGAACCACTTTGATACCGCAAATCGAAGATGACATGAGGGAAGCAGGACGCAGAATGTAATTGTAAAAGATTTATACTGTAAGTTCTATGCAAGCTTAAAGTCACTAAAAATGAATAGAGAGGATTTTCCCAAAGTCGTTGTTTTTTGTTTAAAGTCTTTTATTAACAGAAGTTTCAACTTAACATAGACGCATACAATCGCCAAATGCTCTTGCAGCCTAGACAATCCAAGTTTGTATTAACAGTTTTTTCTCTCTTTGAGTTAGCTAGAGTTTGGAAGCCCTTTATATATTAGTTGAAGGGATCCCAAGGTATATAAATTGACCAATAGAATTAGAAGTCGAATTCATGAACTTTTGGTCATTGTCTGAAAAGTCGTTCTTTGACCTAATTAGCATTTGCCTAATTTGGTCTCAATAGGTTTCTTGAACATTCAGTTTCATTAATATTTTTTGTTTGGGGATTCGTCCTAAAGAATATTAAACATTCTAATAACCTGATTCCCCATTTGGGCATCTCATTTGAGGCTTAGGCTGAACTTAGTCCTATTTGGGCAATGGTTCGTCCTAGCTTTTGCTAGACTTGATGCAAAACTTCAGGTTGGAATTTTCACGTCGAATTGCCCATTTATTATTATGATTTGAATCCTAAAATGCAACAAATATTTTAATATTGTAAAAAGTACATTCATGCCTTGCAATTTAAAAATAATAAAAGATATTCCTCTTAAAATTTTAAAGTGCAAAATTAAATGATTTTTTAATTTGATAGTACATAGAAATCCAAAAGCCCTGATTGCATATAAAGGGACATATTTGCAAAAAACTTCCCTAATGTGAATATACCCAATGTGAATCTTGAAGACAGTAGGATTAATGTTCATTTTAAAAACATTATAAATTGATAAATAGATTTGAGGTGCTACAGACATGAATATTAGAGAATTAGGCTCATATCATTTTTTATGCATTGGCAAAATATGCATCTGACATGCAAGGGAAATCATTGAAAACTGAGTTTTTTCGACTAACCCAGAAATTTATTATATTCCATACAAGGATTGAAAGGGAGATTACAAAAATTATGCATTAGATGCATTTCGATTTCAAGAAAGGATTAAATTGTTTAACAACATTTCCAAAGCTTTGCCCCATTTTTCAAAACATTGTTTATCATCATGGAGCATATACAGCATATACAGATGACATTTAAAACTTATTATTTACTATTCACCATTAAATATTGATCTATAACGATTATGTATTCCAACAATGTATTCTTATACTATTCTTTGTTAAGAAGCACATGCAATGTTTTATTTTATTCACAAAATGAATTTTGGGTACTTGTTTGTTAATTCCCCGCCACCGAAAGTTGGCATGTCATAAAGCAAAATAATCACACACCACACCACACCTAACCTAACCTAACCTAGACTAGCCTAGCCTAGCTAAACCTAGCCTAATCTAGCCTAACCTAGCTTAACCTAGCCTAGCCTAGCCTAACCTAGACTAGCCTAGCCTAACCTAACTAACCGATTATGTTGCTTTTTGACATGCCATACTTTGGGTGACGGAGAATTAACAAACAAGAACCGAATTTTGCAATGTCATATATTGGGTTTGATTGTATATTATTGTACAATTCATGTGGATGTTACGAAGTCGTCAAATGTATTCATCTGTGGCATGATTTAAATTGTCTTTAGAAGCATTTAGAATTGAGATATATATAACTTTTGCTTTGTATTCTTTTGACATATCCTGCATTATATTAATCAAACGTATTCATGAATGACACTTATTGTATTCATGACTCCAAATAAAATATGAATGTATTCTTTAATTGTTCATTTGTAGCTTTAGTATTTTAGGTTTCCTGGTTGTCACCCAAACATTTATAATTAAAGAATAAACATGTATTTTACCACTTATTACTTGTTTAACTAACATTTAACATTGATGATCTGCACAATGTTGCTGTGGAGCTTGCAAAAGAAAGCATGGGAAAAATACAAGTTTGTGAAGATTGTGAATATCAACAAAACCTACTTGATGCAGGAGTTGGATCTCAAGTACCATCACACTTTTGCTTTGAAATGCCTGAATTATTTGTAGAAAGGAAACGATCTATGTTAATCAAATCTTTGGATCCCATGGATATACTGATACATTGTATTCCATGTGCAAAAAACATCGCATGGTGCATCACAAAATTAAGAAATCAACGGACTGATCTTCCACGTATTAATTTTGTGTATGATTCATGTATAAGTGGCTAATAAAATATTGTGTTGTCATGTGTTATGAATCATTGTGTGGGCAACATTCTTTAAAGTATAATAATGATGAGCAAAAACATTCTACCAAATCATTCAGCAGTTGATAAATGTAAATACCACTATTTCACAATATCAGCTTTAGTGATACTGTCATTAAAGATAGTCATCATAACTAAAATCAACCAAAGATAGTCATCATAACTAAAATCATCCAAGGAATGTCAACATTATTAACTTTAAATAATACTGTTAATGTTACTTCTAAAGAAACCATTGCAAACCTAATGCCTTTTATTTGAAAAATTAGTGAAAACAATCATCGATCATCACCTATGTTTCCGTTTCAAAGTCCATTTAAGACTTATAGTAGCAGGACCTAGTGGTGCAGGTAAAACTGCTTTTATGCTACAGATCATCATTAATTCCAGGTTAATGATCCAACCACCACCAAATAATATTATTTGGTATTATTCTGAATATCAATCTTGGTTTGAAGGATTTAAAAAATTCATCACATTTGTTAAAGGATCACCAAATTATATAACTTTCAATCCTGAAAACAATAATTTAATCATATTAGATAATTTATTTCAAGACCTCAATAAGGACATTGTTCATTTATTTAATACAGGATCGCACCATAGAAATGTGAGCATAATTTTCATTACTCAAAACGTTTTTCACAAAAGTCACTAAAGTAGTATTTTATTGAATGCAGATTATATTGTATTTTTCAAAAATCCTCAAGATAAATCTCAAATATTACCTTTGGCTAGACAAATGTACCCTGAAAACACAAATATTTTTGTGGAAGCTTATTAAGATGCCACGCATTCACCATACTAATATTTGCTGGTCGACCTAACACCACGTAAGGACAACAGATTTCGTGTCTGAGCAAAGATTTTTCCTGGTGAGCTTTCTCGACTTTATCAATCTAACAAATAAATTATTGTTTCTTCAACAAAATGGATTTTTTTTTTAAATTCTTTACCCAAACGCTTGAAAAGAAATTTAGGAGTGCTTAAAATCATTTCTGAAACTAGACTATGAGATCATTAAACGATAGCAAGTAGTTTGCAAAATGATTGATTTAGATGTTTGCCGGATTGTTCTCATAACATACTTAACGGAAATGTAAAATTAACAACCAATGAAGATACTAGCTTAAAACCATATGCAAAAGCATTATGACAATTGGCGTAGCGAGAAATGCCTATTTCTACAAAACGAAAGTATCATAAAGAAGGTTTCTTGGGATTTTTGGTCAAACCAGTGCTGTCGTTACTTGGAGGATTACTTAGATGATCGAATTAAAATGGCTCAAAAAATGTTACTTATACCTGAGAATGTTTTCAGCTATGATAAAAATGATCCAATTAAAAACGAAAGCCTATACATCACACTTTGCAAAAATTAGAGGGAACAATTATTCATTAATGGATGATGACCTTAATGACTATGAAAAGGTAAAACCATTATCTCAACTATAACACCAATACAAAGGAATTTCATCACAACAACACCCAAAGGATGGGTTAAGCAACTTTTTAAATCAGCTACAAACAGCAAACCAAACATTCGTGTCGCAACCAAGTATACAAGCTGGAAATGTGCTGAAACAATGAAAAAAATGTGTTGAAACAACCAAGCGCCACGTCTATAACTAATCCAGCTTAAAACTCATTGTTCACAAAATCATCTGAAGAAACACTGAAATATGAAATGGCTTTCAGTTCAAACGATGGTGTATTTGCTGATATTCAAAAAGTGTTACCAAAGTATTCAGAGAAATAATACAAACCAATTATGAAAAACATTCTGGATAATTCAAATATAAAATGGGATAAGCATACATGTGAAGTTATTGTAAATGGACAGCAAATACCTAATTCAAACATGGTTGACTTATTGCTAACACATTAAAAAGATATAAAAAACCAATTGCAGAAGGATGGAAATTGTTCTACGATGCTTCGATAAATTCAGGAATGCCAAAATATTGATTTTAAACCTACAACTTAAACAATATATGAAGAGTATTGGTTACAATGTTCCTTTGGAACCTTTTTGAGATGCCACAGTTAAAGAGATGCCATCTGTTGAGCACTTTTAGCTATACATTGTCCAATTCACAGAAACAAAACTATGTGGTCTTTTGTTAGGGGAATTGGACAACTTTGAATTTTTTTTTGGAAGTTATTTTGAATTTCCTTTACTAAATTAATTATATAGAGCTTATTAATGTTATTAACAATTGCCCTAAATTTTATTTTGTTAAATATAGTCAGAAATAAGCAAGCCAGACTGATTTTCATCAGTGGGTCAAATGTGTCCCATTGCACAACCCAACCATCTTTATAATGGAACAGAAAGAAAACAGCCCATTGAAATTTCGCCCTTAATCCTTTTATAAAAAAGGTGTTACGTGAAATTCCTGATGCCAGCAGTGATTCTGAACTAGATTTGTCTGATTATGATGATTGTGATTTTCTCTCAGACAGTGGAAATAAAGCCTGCTTAGATGATTCAGACAGTGCAGATGACTACAGTGATTCAGAACACAGTGACAGCTCCGAGCATCAAGCAACTACAAGCAAGGGAAAAAGAATTTGAGCACAAATCTTCAATGGTGGCGTAGGCACATTGCTAAATCACCAGATGTTATCACTAACTTGGAAACGCTATATGAGTTTTTCAAATACTTGTTCACTGACACTTTAGTGACACACATTGTGGAACAAACAAACTTATACAGCACACCCAGTCAGAAATGACTCGTCGAATCGACTCGATTCGACGTCGATCTGGTCGGAAACTAGTCGACGTCGAAATTTGCGTCGATAATTGACGTCGATCAGCTCGAAAATTTCGAGCTGATC
>JAQGAE010003427.1:0-14787 GCA_034696685.1 Julus scandinavius | reverse complement strand
TCAGTGCACCACTCTCAAGGACCTCTACCCTATTCTCGCAAACTCACGGTCCGAAGCGGCAGCAGTGGTCAGTGCACCACTCTCAAGGACCTCTACCCTATTCTCGCAAACTCACGGTCCGAAGCGGCAGCAGTGGTCAGTGCACTACTCTCAAGGACCTCTACCCTATTCTCGCAAACTCACGGTCCGAAGCGGCAACAGTGGTCAGTGCACCACTCTCAAGGACCTCTACACTATTCTCGCAAACTCACGGTCCAAAGCGGTTCAGGATCGGATCGGCCCTCGATGATGCCACCTTGACGTGGTCAAGACTCGAGCAACTACCTTTATATATATATAGCGTGTCAGCGACAACAGCCATTATTTGGTCTCTTTGATGTAAAAAAGGCAGAACTCGACAATAAGGTCTCCCTCAACAGCGCGGACAACGGGCTAAAAACCATAGACGGCACGAAACATTCGTAGAAATACGGCCACGTTGGCTTTTTAAAAAAAAAAACCAACACACGAGACGTAAAAAGTGTCGCCAAGTTTCGATCCATAGCGGGTGAATCCAAAAAGGCGGTGACATCCCAGCCGCGAATATATTTCACTTGATAATCAATTCCGTGTTCGTGTGTGTTATTGCCGGTTACCTAGCTGCATTTTACGTCCGTCAAACTTGGCAACCAGCTTGCCAGCCAGCAAATCGATGTTGACAAGGCTGCCAGCCAACTTACGGGTCCAAACATGTCCACCGGAGAATAAAAATTGCCATTCGTGCTTTTTTATAGATTGTGTGCGAAAGTGGCAGTCGGTCCGAATTCCGTAGTTGTGGATTGGAAGGATGACGGATGGGGGAGAGCGGGGCACAGTGGGTGCACTTATTAGAATTCATTTTTCTTGGGGAAAATATTTAACTCGTAGCATTTTAAAAGAATAATACGAGCCTTCAGGATCTTTATACATTTTGTCATCGTTTTGGAGCTACTAGTTTTTTTGCTATAAAAGATTAAAGTTGGTTGCGCAGACTGTCCCACTGTGCCCCTATACCGGGCCACAGTGGGACATGGCACGGGGTACAGTGGTCCACGCGAAATTAAGACAAATTTTACGAGAAAAAGAACACCACATTGATTAATTGTGTTTAATTCAGCACGTCAATTTAAAATTCTGAGTATAAATTTCAAAAACGATTAAAATTAAGCGTAATTACAGCAGCTTTCATATTTTCACCGCTTACTCGTCTAAATGTGGTTTTTTTTCTGTGATTGTGAACCCTTTTCACTTTAAAACATAAATTTAAATATGGTTTTATTTAAAGTTACGATTGATGAGAAAATATACGAATATTTTCCAAAAAACATTAATCGGGGTGTGCTGGGACATGTCCCACTGTACCCAGCAATGGTGTGGTCCACTGTACCCCGTATAAACAATTTGATTTGAATGAGGCCTTACAGCTGACCACGGGGCTAATTAACATAAACTTTAGTTTGAAATTCTAGCTGGATATACACACTCGCCAATGGTACATCGCGGCTTTACTAATATTTTATAATTACACCTAGAATAAAAATCCAATCGCGAGTTGAATAATTACTTTTCAAAAACTGCAAAATATTTTCTTCTAAACTTGTGTCAGACCGCAGAAATTTTTGTTAATGAAAGAGTGCTGCATACAGCATCTTCGCAAATCAAAAGCATCGGGTTGCTGATAAAACCTGATTTTATAAAGACGTTATACCACTGTGCCCCGTTCTCCCCGAGTCCACTCATCATTTTTCTTGAAAGAGACCACGCTACCAACATTTCTAAAAGAAAATCTACAAAAATGTGCAGTTAGTTTGCTAGAATGTGGCATCACCGATCAGAATTCATTTGGAACCAGCTAGCAACGCTGTTAAGGACACTTTCGTAACAAAAATTAGCTTACGACACAAGTCAGAACATTCGGCAACCTCCGAACGGATGGAATGCCGGATTTGATAGCTCCGTAAAAACCTGCGAACACCTCGGCAACGATGATTTGCATTTTAAAAAGCATGAATGGTGCTCAGACACGCGTAACCTGGCAACCTCTGTCGGAAAACCGATGTTGCGGGCAGTAAAAAAGTCTCTCGTATCCGCATGGCCAAGCAGCGTTCTGCGGGTGAACCTCGGAACAACTAGTACGAATCAGATGAAACATAAAAAAAACAATCAAAAATCAGTAAAACAAAAATCCTCGTGACCTACATCGGTTTGGGTGGGACAGCGATACCCATCGGAGCATCACAATCTACCCACCAAACTATTGCATACCTATGAATAAAAAAAAAAGATTGTTTTGGGTTAATGAGCACAATGGCTGCAAAAAAGATTTTATTTTCTAAATACTCGAGGATCTTATTCTTGAGCTCTCGAGTTCCCGGCCACAATATCCGCAAAAATAAAAATATTGTGGGCACGGGCACCAGTCCATCCCCACTTGGGAATCTAAATTACTCGGGTATTCGGCTACTCGAGTATTTAAATGTTAACTACCCTGGTACTCTGGTATCGAGAAACTTGGTAGCGAGTTCCCGGATCAAAGAAGTTAACTGATGTTGCCTGCCAGATTACGGCCACAATATCCGCAAAAATAAAAAACGGTGCGGGCACGGGCACCAGTCCATCCCCACTTGGGAATCTTAATTACTCGGGTATTCAGCTACCCGGCTACTCGAGTATTTAAATGTTAACTACCCCGGTACTCTGGTATCGGGCAACTTGGTAACGAGTTTACGAGTTCCCGGATTAAAGCAGTAACTGATGTGGCCTGCCAGATTACGGCCACAATATCCGCAAAATTAAAAACAGTGCGGGCACGGGCACCGGTCTATTCCCACTTGGGAACCTAAATTACTCGAGTATTCGGCTACCCGAGTACTTGAGTATTTAAATGTTAATTACTCGGGTATCGGGCCACTTGGCAGTGAGTTTACGAGTTCCCGGATCAAAGCAGTAACTAATGTTGCCTGCCAGATTACGGCCACGATATCCGGGCACGGGCCCCAGTCTATCCCAACTGGGGAACCTAAATTACTCGGGTATTCGGCTACCCGGCTACTCGAATATTTAAATGTTAACTACCCCAGTACTCTGGTATCGGGCAACTTGGTAACGAGTTCACGAGTTCCCGGATCAAAGCAGTAACGGATGTTGCCTTCCAGATTACGGCCACAATATCCGGGCACGGGCCCCAGTCTATCCCAACTGGGGAACCTAAATTACTCGGGTATTCGGCTACCCGGCTACTCGAGTATTTCAATGTTAACTACCCCGGTACTCGGGTATCGGGCAACTTGGTAGCAAGTTCACGAGTTCCCGGATAAAAGCAGTAACTGAGGTTGCCTTCCAGATTACGGCCACAATTTCCGGGCACGGGCACCAGTCTATCCCCACTGGGGAACCTAAATTACTCCGGTACTCGGCTACTCTAGTATTTAAATGTTAAACTACCCTGGTATCGGGTAACTTGGCAACGGGCACATAAGTAGTCACCAGCATCTTTTTCATGAAACTCCCAATTCACTCTCGATACTCGGTCAAAAAACCTCGAGTGGTCAAGTACCTAAACTCAAGAACCCGGCATTTGATCCCATAATCCCCACCAAGCTCCAGGGCTATTGTAAGGAACTGGGCAGCAGCGAGGTATGGACCAAACGAGGTGGCGCAAGAATCGGCAAACCGTGGACCGACCGGACTGTCGCACCGAGAGCATCAAGGCCTCGGTTCCTTGGCAAATTTACCTGATTTTACCACCGGGTGTCGACAATGATGGAGATGTCTCGCCGAGTGCCATATTGTATTTTAATTGCAGCTTGTCGAGAATTCTGGTTGTCCATAACATGCCCGCTGTCAGCCGAATGTAGGGAGGCAAGACCTAGATGAAGCCCGCAGATAGTTGTAATTGCCGAAGCCAAAGAGTTACGACCCTCATTACGATCATTAATTTATAACAGATTCCGGCAAATGACCGTGCCATTTACACAATTCCTCAATCGATGATGACTACCTCGTATTTGATAAGGTGTGAAGCAGCTGTTTTGGGTCGTATCACACGAGCTGGTCAATCGCAGCCGTGGTGACCAGTTAGTTGGTGGTAAAAGAGTCCCTATACGAGTCCTTTTAGAGTTGAGAGTTTCCATGTATGCTACAACGCGAATATTGGGTTTTCACGCTGGTGACGATGATAGGTCCCAATATTTGTTCATGAATGGAATCAACTCCAACTGGTGGTCAAGAGCCCAAACATTGGTCCAGACAAGGTAAGGACCAAACAAGATTTATGGTGTTATGGTAAAGATTATGTGGTTGGCGAGGAAATCATGCCGAATGAGTCTCATAACCCCGAAACCACGTAAATAAAGGTTACAAAAACGAATAAACCGAAACTCGCGGGCGGCGACTTGCGCCAGTCCCGAAAACAACTGAAAAGTTTGCGCCTTGTGCACAAAGAAATCAGAACCCGAACTGCGCTCTGTCTCCTCTAACCTCCCATCAAACATTGTATCGGAATGCTGGTCAGCTCGGGGCAACAGAGAGGGTCACAACCTTCGACCCCGCGTTACATCACAACATGCGTTACAATCTTTGCATAATATGATTCGCGTTACGGGAATCATATGGATAGATTAATCCATAAATTAATTGAAGACGTTAATGTGGGGATGTGCTACATTTTCGACCTAGCTCTCAACAGCTGCTCTCAAAATTCTCACATTTTAATTACGAGCTGCTAGCAGAGAGATCAGAGCTTACGTGTACACTAGTAATAAAATTCAAACAAAAGAGCTCTCAGAGAGTAGCACTACTCTCAGAGGTGTTTCCAATGGGGAGGGAAGCTCTCGACAGCTGCTCTCAAAATTCTCACATTTTAATTACGAGCTGCTAGCAGAGAGGTCAGAGCTTACGTGTACACTAGTAATAAAATTCAAACAAGAGCTCTCAGATAGCAGCACTACTCTCAGAGGTGTGTCTAATGGGGAGGGAAGCTCTCGAAATTCTCATATTTAAATTACGAGCTGCTAGCAGAGAGAACAGAGCTTACGTGTGCACTAGTAATAAAATTCAAACAAGAGCTCTCAGATAGTAGCACTACTCTCAGAGGTGTGTCCAATAAAGAGGGAAGCTCTCGACAGCTGCTCTCGAAATTCTCACATGGATTGCATTTTAATTACGAACCGCTATCAGGAGAGGCAACTCTCAGAGGTGTGTCCGTTTGTGAGGGCTGCTATCGAGAGCATCTCGAGAATTTCTCGCCTTTATATTGCGAACAAACTCGCCAAGCAGATTTAACAACATTTTTGCAGATAATGTGGAGAGTTTCTCGCCAGGCTATTCTCTTGTCTTTAGATTGCGAACAAACTCGCCAAACAGATTAACCAACCTTTATTGTGTGTTATTGAAAGTTATGCAGAGAGTTTCTCGCCAAATAAATTTACCAACATTTCTGTCATGAAATGTATGTGTAGTTTCTCGCCAAGATTTCCTCCCACCATTATATTGCAAACAAACTCACCAACATTTTTGCAGATAAATCTGTTATTGAAAGTGACGTGGAGAGTTTCTCGCCAAGATCTTCTCTCACCTCGGCGAGTTAGTTCGCAATCAACTCGCCAAGCAAATAATTTACCAACATTTTTACAGATAAATCTGTTATGAAATTTATGTCTAGAGTTCTCTCTCCAGAGTGCTCGCGAGATTATTTTTGAGGAAATCTGCTGAAAACAACTCTTAAACGAACAACCATCTGAGAGTAGCCAGTTCACGCGAGTTACTCTCAAATGGCACGTTTGAATTAGAAAAAATGTAAATGCAAAGGTTGTAACTACTCACTCTCGGTTATTTTTGGCAATCTTAAGACCTCTTCGGGTGTTACATGGTCCTTTAACAACAAATCCTCTTCCGCAGTTGGTGTCGGATCCAGATTCTGTTCCTTCCGCTGCTTGGATTGCCTAGGGGCCGTTTCGCACGGTTTTTTCTTGGCGATATTGCTGTTACTCATTTTCACACTCATTGCTTCTAGATTATTAATAAACCTAGGCAAATTCACGAAATTAACTATTATGAAAACAATAGGTAGAACGCGGAACAACACCACATACACACGGCAACCAAACAAGAGCGACTATGGAGGGGAAAAAAAAAGAACACAAGACGCGTGGCTTGCGCATGCGCAACATTTACCATCATAGCGACATCTAGCGACCAAATAAACAAGCTTTTGGAATTCACCAAACCCGCGAAATTTGAAAATAGGACCAAAAAATGTGGATACTTTGGGCCAGTTTCTGGCATTTTTAATTCTCGTATATATGCTGAATCACCAAAATATAAAAGGGGAATTGCACTTTCGCATCAATTCAATTCAACTCAGTACCCTACAGTCAAGCAAATAAATGCCGTATGATCGGGAGTCGTACCAATTTCAGGAGAGTGCTCCTACGTCAGTAGCGACTTAGACATCATTGTTAAATTGAATTTTTACTAAATCTGGACTTTAGCCAGGAAAGCTATTCCATCGTCTAATCGCATGCAATGTCACACTCGCAGAATGTTGATAACTGCTCTTAACAAATCTGGAAAATTGCTACAGCGATAACTGGCCAAAAGTCAACACCCGTCCCAAAGTATCCACATTTTTACTGTAATTAAAAATTTAACAGAAAAATGAACAATGCTTTTTCCTAAAAAAAATCATCGGCTCTCGGCTCTTGAAATTAGGTACACTTTTTTTTTATACCGTTAAAAATGTATTTTATTCAATAACAAATTGCTAAAAATTTGCAATTTTTAAGAACAAGTTGCCCTGTGAAAGATGTCCAAAAGCCAATCTTGGTTTTTTAAAAAAACATTACTTAACATAATTCGCAAGTTATCTTGAAGTGAATTTAAGTAAAGTTCCGCGTGGCTATAAATTTTAGTGTTTTTCAACAGATTTCAGTTAAAAATTTCACATCAACATACGAGAAAACTTTAAATTACAGTCAGCGATTTTAAGGGATGGTGTGCCACGAGAATTTCAACGTTGTTTAATAATGTTGAAAAACACTGGTTTATTCCGATAACCACAAACACGCATCAATCGAAACTTCATCGAACTGGTTTCCTAAAAAAATAACCGATAAAGTAATGAAAAATGTATTTTTAAGATTTCAATTTTGGCTTTTGGGGCATCAGTCACCAAACATTTTTCAGCAAAAGACCATGTAGGTCCAACAGGATGCGATGTGTACCAAAAAAACTCACATTTTACTTCATACGCCAACTTATTATTAAATAAAATGGGTTTTTTTTCTGTGAAAATACAAGAAATGGCATTTTATACGACTGATCGATACGCACGAGTTGCATGATTTGTTATTATCATTTAGAATCAAAAGCATTCCAGATAATTCTTTAAGAAGATCGAGACGTTCTAAGGGGGGTCAAAAAACGTTCATTAGTCAACAAAAATAGAAAATTTCGATCACATAAACAATAGAATTTGTACTTTAGGTCAAGAGATGGCATTTTTCTAGACTACGTTTTCAAAATTTCTAAAGCCGTTATGGAATGATCTACATACCACGCACATTTACAAATAAACACAATCTAATTTGAGCTTTGGATCAATCTCTCGTACATTATATTGGCATTTAAATTCAATGGCACAACGGAAGTGGATTTTTCCCCGAACCATAGCCAGAAATGTTTCATTTTGACCAAAACGGATCACGACAACACGAGTCGTCAGTTAAATGAAAGCGAATCGGCCAAATTTAGAAGTTCGCTTTCACGCAACCGTAAAATACGCTAGCATAAATTTCAAATAATAAGATTGGTCCGGTTTGTTTTTTCCAAGAAAATGTACGCTCGGAACAATACGCACTTGGGAAGACAGCAGAAGATTTGTTATTAATTCAGAAACACAATTTAGATTTATGAATCCTCTGCCATGATTCGAGTCAAATTAGAATCGTTTCGAGAATTCACAAAAATTAACAACTGGGAATGAAAAATGTATCGTTTCGAACGCCAAATAACATTAAAAATGCAACGAGGGGGAATTTCTCTGGGGTGCCATTACCGACTTTCGTTTACAAAAGATTAAATCAAAGCCGAGATGTGGACGTGTAACAATCAAAAAATCATAAAGTAGATATGGATGTTTTAATGTTTATAAATAAAATCGGATTAAAAAGTAGCTTACAAACAAAGCACGGGCTTCAAATGTACATAACGAGAGTTTCGATTAAATACGAAAGAAATAATATACAGGGTGATGTTGCGGAGCAATCTCAAATGTGAAACGTGTCATGTATTAACAGGGTTAGGCGGAAAAAGCAAGGTTGTGAACACGAAACGTGGAAGGGGAGAGGTTCAGGTATTTTGTAGTGTCTAAAAAAACAGCTTTATACAAACTTTTTAGTCGAAGCCGAAGCTGGAAGCGGGACTTGGGCGGCTGCCATCATCGTCGCCGTCGTTTGGCTTCTCACGCCCGCGCCGGGCGGTTCTTTGGCTGCGCACTCCGTAATACTGAACACAAACTGGAGGCAGCCGCACTTCACCAGGCTCCCGTGATGCAACAGGGCCGTTCCTTCCCAGCCTGCGCCGCTAGCACCGATCATTCCGGGATTGCTCGACTTGCAGTTGCACTGCTTCCAGACCTAAACAAAGTCGGGAGCGTGTTGTCGAGATTAGCAATGAGCATCTACCGCATTTTACGGACTATAAGATGCTACGAACTATAAGACGCACCTTGATTTTTAAGCAATTTTTTTTAAAAAAACAAGTAGCATAAGACGCTTTCTTAAAATATTTATCATCCTCCAACTAATTGGTAAAAATCTTTTAAAAATTTCATAGAAATTCACTTAAAAGGGGGGAAGCCGACCGTCGAAATGAATTTCCATGAAATTTTTAAAAGATTTTTACCAATTAGTTAGAGATAGATAAATATTTTCTGAATTTACACTCATTTTATCCTCGTTTTCTAAGAAAATGAGTGTTTTCAACAGTATAAGAAGCACCCGAGTTTTGGAGGCAATTTTTTGAAGAAAAAAAAGTGCGTCTTAAAGTCCGTAAAATACGGTAACTGGGCGGTGAAGACCCGGAAATGCGACTCACCTGTCCCGACTGAGACGTCATCGTGTGCCTCTTCGAAGGCAACGATTCCTGTCGTCCTCTTCGTTTTTCGATGATGCCGCGGACGGCGGCCACTATCGTGTTTGTGACGGGTGCTACGGTGTTCTTATCGGAGAAGTCGCACGAGTAAAGCACGTTGTCGACGGTCGTGCCGTGCTCGCTGTAATTCAGCAGTTCAAAATGTTTGGTCATCTGCGGCACGAAAGAAATGTAAAAGCCATTAAAAACAACTTCCGACGAATATTTTTACACGAAATGGCGCTTTCGCGACGACGACAACAACATAAATTACCTCGTCATAAAATATACAAGCATGTCGTGGTGATATGTAGTTGCAGTGGCCGTAATTTGTCAAGCACAAATTCATGTCGACACCTGCCAAAAGACATGAAAGCAGGGTTACAAATGATAGCTAGATGCCAACTGACCACCGATCAAGTTCGTGATTTCTAGTTGCGTTACGGAAAACAAAAAATGATACGCCACCTGTTCCGATGGTGAAAACTCGATAGCACATGCGAGTAGGTAATCCTTTCCCCGAAAGGGGAACCATGCACGCTCGGGAGTGCAGTTCGTTGGAGCCTGGCGACCCGGTTTCGGAAGACATTTTGGGCTTTGTTTCGTTTGTTCCCGACGAATACTCGGGGAGCAACTGCTGCAACCTTTGCCACGCCAGGATATGCACCAAACGTTCGTCGAGCTTGCTCAATTCGGCATCTGATCGGAAAAAAAGAAGCGCCGCGAATGTAACATGCGGAGCTGGCGAAACTACGAGATCATTCATTCCCGAAAAAAACCTGCGTACCTTTTCCATCGTCGATACACGACTGAAGCAAACTGTTCAGATTAGAAACACCGGCATTGGTAAAGTTGCCCTTTGCGGTTGTTGACAACGACGGGGCCGGACTTGAGCACACTTTAGCTGCAATGAAACAGGACACCATAAGTTTACCCGAATACGTGATAAAAAGTAAAGCGCATTTCTCTTGCGACCCCGAAGAAAAGATATTCACTCACTTAATAAAGCGTTAAGCGGAAGAGTCCTGCTCGAACCAGAGGCAGCGGCTTGCATCGCCGGTACGCCTTGCTTGCCGGTCGCCGCCACGCTACCGAGAATCCTGGAGTCCTGCGGGATTTTGGTCTGAATGATGTACATGGAATTGCTGGCACCGTGCATGGGGGCTTTGGAAATAACGGTATTCTGAGGCTGAAAGGGGGAGGTGCCCCTTCCTCCAGGTACTGCTCCGAGTCTCGTGATAGTCGTTTTGTTCAAAGGGCTAACAACGATGCTTTTTCCTTGACTGCCGTCGCCGGAGTCTTGCGCTCCGCTCGTCGTCACCTTGCTCGTGCAGCCGGGCACGGCCTCGGTTTTTGTCCTCGACATCAAGTCGATCGCGTCACCGTTAACCGGTGCCGACAAACCGATCGGCTTTAAGGCGTCCTGAGGGTGGACGCTTCCGTTTAATGTCAGTTTGCCGTTGTTGGCGACAGAGCCAGCTGAAGCCAAACCGGCACTACTTTTCTGCGGCAAGGAATTGCAGCTTGTCGCGGTGGATTTGAAGTTTGAACTAGTGGTTGTTGCATTGGATGTAGGGCTGGCAGTGATGCGAGCGCTAACGGAGCTAGCGTTTCCATTGTCATTTGTGTTATTATTACTGTCGCTGGACGGCGTCCTCGTTGTCTGGCGTTGCATTAGAAACCTGGCGATTTCGGTTTGCAAACTTACGACGCTGGCCAACCACTGAAAAGGAATCGCGAGAATTGGGGGCTTAAAGATTTGTAGTTTTAGGCTTTTTCATAATACGTTACTCGGCTTAGGGCAAATAAACAAATCGGTATATAAGACATTTAACAAACTGACCACATCCTGCTCTTCTTGCGTTGCCAGAGCAGAATCCAAGCCGACGTTTGGATCGCCGGCGTGTTTTTGAGACTCGTTAGACAATGGCAGTAGTTCGTTTATCCTAGGCAATAGGTTTGGTGGATTCTTGTAATGGTCTTTTATTGCTTGAGGTACCTTAAAGCGTAGAAAAGCGTTTAACAGGCATATCTCGGCGATTCAAAATTTTGTTTTTGCGAAAGCGGCACTCGGGTTTACCTGAACTCTATTGCGAGGCGGAAGTTTGATTTTGTAACGGAAAGGTGGATGGTGCCGATGAATCTTCTTAAGGAAATTCATTTTAATCGCATCTTGAGACAACGTGCCGGAAAACTTATCCCAAAGCTTGACTCGTTCCGTCAAACTCGTAGATGACAGAAGTTTCTCATCCTGAGAGAAAAAAACAACATGTAACCGATTCGATAATCTAAACAACCGGGACTTTAATAAATGAGGACTCTAATAGTAACCAGAATATGTTCGGGGTGATTTGGGCACATCCATCGACCGCCAGGCAAAGCTGTTAGCGGTGGATCCAGACAGTCCTGATGAAATAACAGAGGGCAGAAGTCGCACTGAATGAGAGGCGCCTTGCGGCAACTCCTGAAACAAGACAAACGCGCGTCATTAAAAATATTGGAAAGAGAAGGATCCGAAAAAACCTTGGAAATGTTTCGTACCTGCGACACTCGAAACAGACTTTCGATGGCAGCGGGACGAAGCCGTTGTCTAGTTCGTGAGCAGATTTTTTGGCCGCCGTTCTATTGCCTTCCCTTCTTTGTGTCCTTTTGTTGGAACCGTGGGGCCGCCCGAGAAAGCTCCCTGGCAACACGGTTGTGCACTTCAATTCGTTGGGCAACTGAAACTGCTTCGGGTTCATGAACGAAGCCACTCTTATCAAAGTCTGTAAAGGAGATTCGTCGATCATTTCACTGCTTTCCTCTTCGATGTCCTGCATCGCTTCTTCTTTGTTCTGGCCTGCCAAGGACAACCTCGAATCCTCGTCGACATCGAAATTAACGCTTTCTTCACAAATCATTTCTTCCGTGACATCCTTCTGGTGGCAGTTGCTGCTTAAAACAACGTTCCCAGGATGAGCGTGTTCACTACCTTGTTGGCTGTGCAAACTTGCAGTTGACGTGACATCATCCTCTTCTTTCTGTCGTATAAAGAGGGTAAATAAGTGTGAGCGAGGTACAAAATGTTCGTATCCCTAGCAGAACACGCTCACAGTCCCTACAACAACTTTTTAACAGGGTTCTACTGTAGGTATTTATAAAATCTGCCATTATTTGTATTTTCATTTAGAATCGATTAGGATTTCTTGACAACTGGATTTAAGCAACTTATCCATAGAATGCATCAACATTATAGGGAACCTTCGAAAGTGATTTTTCCCGCCACTCGCAGGCAAGCGAATATCTGACCATAACTGCTCGATACCGTACCTCGCTCGGTTTCTGTAGCGATATCCGACATCGATGACAAAGCCATTCTCCAGTTGGCAAATCCTCTTCGTCAAGTGGTGGATCGCTATCAAACAGACATTAATTAGCTCCCAACACCACACCTCACCAGCTTCATAATAAAAAAACAAGTGAAGACAGTGAACTTTCGGCTTACTGGCACACCAAATGAAACGCTGCAGGACAACGATCGCAGCACAGCAAGTCTCCTCCTTCTTTGCAACTATCACAACAATCATGATTAACAGCTCTACCAGGTCGACGATGTGATATAGAATGCCTCTCCCTCTCACGTTTTAATCTCTTGTTTTCTTCAGTTACGGGTGGTGCCAACAATGCCTGAATTTGCTGAAATTTAACAAATAAAAGCATACTTGTAGTAGCTGTTTTATTGGCGGGTTCTGACAAATGAGATTCCCAAAAAATGCAAATGTAGCACAGCGTTAGATTTTTAAGGTCCCGAACGAGTGAATTCGCATACATACCGGCATCAAACCACCAGTAACGTTCAGATCATACTCTATAGTCGTCATTTTGACAATTTTTAGTTAAAGGAAATCCATCAAATCAATAAAACTTGCGGGAATTTGGCAGCGACCATTGAAGACGACTCCATGCTTTTTCAAAAAACAAGTGGAAATTTGATCGCTTTTTCTTCGCTTCCCACGGCCTCGCAGTGGCGGGAACAAAGTTGATATTATCCAAAAAGTTTCACCTCCGTTAAGATCTTGCGACACAATGTGAATCGCGTGCAAATTATCCAGTAAAATGCTCGCAAAGTCGAAAATTAAATTGGCATTTTTAAGAAATTCTATTCATTTCTTCCATCAAAATGTCGGACGAATTAGGTACGCGCATGCGCAGCTACGGGCACGAGCGATGTGCGCACGCGCCACACAAATGTACACAAAGATGGAGTACGGAGTCCCTTGCAGGCACGTCAAAAATATTAACTTGCATTCCAATTAGTATAATGGTAGATTAATGACTGTTTATTCTACGAAACGTCATTTAAAAAGCTGATTAAACTACTACGTATTAATTAGATTAAAGGTTATCACCAATTCTTGTCGTATTTAATGTAATTTAGACGCTATGTATTCCTAGAACAGAATATAGAGTACGGAGTCCCTTGCTGGTGAAAAATGCTAACCTGCATTCTAATTATATAATCGTAGATTCAAGTCGATTTTATTCTACAAAACGTCATTAAAAAGCTGATTAAACTACTACGTTAAACAGATTTAAATTTATTACTGATTCTTAACATATTTATTGTAATTTAGACGCTATGTATTCCTAGAACAGAATATAGAGTACGGAGTCCCTTGCAGGTAAAAAATTCTAACCTGCATTCTAATTAGTATAATCGTAGATTACTGTTAATTTTATTCTACGAAACGTGGTTTAAAAAGCTGATTAAACATCGTATAAAACGGATTAAAGATTATCACTGATTTTTAGCATATTTATTTGAATCAGAATCTACAGAAAAAGAAAAACGTTTACGGAGTCCCCTAGCAGCCTCGTGTACAGGGTGTATGAAAATTTGTTTTGACGTTTCAGTGGGTTCATTCATTAAGTACCCAGAAAAATGACCAAACGGACATCAACTCAAAATGGCAGAACCAAGACCCAGAAGCGTATTTCCAGACTTCACCGATTTTCAAGGCTGTTGTACATCCTGAAAAGCATTTCCAAATATGGGCTACAAAACCTAAAATCATTTCCAACGGGGTCCGCAAAATAGTATTCAGTAAAATATATTTTAGGTCAGTACTATTACAATTCACGAACACACATTTTATAAATAAAGGATGGTTTGGATATGTTAATAATTACGTCTTCGGTCCTTGCAGCAAAATATGAATAAATTGATGTTAACAAACAGTTGCAATCAACAACAATAATTTTACGTTGAATCATGAATTTACTTTGACATTTGTCTTCATGGCATCCTTGTTATTGCGCGATTGGTCTTGGCTACTCATACTTTTCAGCATTTCAACAATGGCTGCCGGAGAGACGCCTAGACGTATTAAATCCACGAGAATCCTGAAAATAAAAAAACACTTTACTCGAGCAGCTAGTGGAATGTTTGTTTATTTCTTGATTTTTAACGTTGGCCTATTTCTGCAACACGAGAGATAATACGCCATGTGGTGGTGTGGAGGCTAAGTTTTCTCGCTATTATAGACGTAAATTTCATATGAAACATTTTTGAGAAACCCTTTTGAAAGGATGAATCTGTTAAAAATACACTCTGGGTGCCCTTGAGCCTTCCCGAGGCTCCATACAATTTTTTTGCGG
>JAQGAE010003426.1:0-14789 GCA_034696685.1 Julus scandinavius | reverse complement strand
ACATGTCCCACTGTACCCCATAATGTTGTGGTCCACTGTACCCCGTATAACCAATTTGATTTGAATAAGGCCTTACATCTGACCACATGGCGAATTGATATAAACTTTAGTTTGAAATTATAGCTGGATATATACACTCGTCAATGGTATATAGCTGCATTACTAATGTTTTATAATTACACCTAGAATAAAAATCCAATTGAGAGTTGAATAATTACTTTTGAAGAACAAAATCTTTAACTGCAAATATTTTCTTCTATCCTTGTGTCAGATTTCAGAAATTCTGGTTAATGTAACAGCTTCTTTGCAAATCAAAAGCATTGGGTTACTGATAAAACCTGATTTTATAAAGACGTTCTACCACTGTGCCCCGGTCTCCCCTACTTTTATTTGCACGACTTCAGATACCTATGTATATTATTTACATATATATAAATATATATGCCTTATTGTTGATTAATACAATGACAACTGTAATTTTAGTTATGTTAGCAGTTCTGATTACTCACCAAGAGGCTCGCTCTCGTCTATGTAAATCATGTTGTTTGTGGAACCTATAAGAAAAAGAAGCACAGGTTTAGTTCGGCTAAATATTTGTAGAAATGCTTAAACTTGTACATAAATTCTGGGTAATAAGGTTCAAAGAAAGGAAACAAGATATTAAACATTGATGACACAACGTACTTTAGACGCATTGCAATTGTGGAGCATTTTCACTACATAGTACAAAGATGTAATTCGATTACAATATTGATTCCAAAACAACTTGAAATTTGTACTCTAGCTACATTATCCAGGGATCACAAATTGAAAATAGCTTTTTCATCATGTTTTGCACGTTTAGCAAGTTGGAAAACCTGCCTTTCCTTGTGATAGCAACGTTTTATACAGCAACTATTTTTGACAACAACAATCTACTAACACTACTTCTTCTATTCTAAATTACACTTATTCCATTTCTTTTCTGTTCCATTCTTTACAAGTTCCATTTTTCAAAATTAGAATTCTGGCATGAGGTAGCAACTGCCAAAACGTCCCAACTAATTATCTATCTAACGTCTATACGTGCGTATAAATTAATTGGTTAAAATCTACAAGATCAACTCACAACTGGATTAGCCCTCCTTTGGTCCTGTTTGAATCCCAGCCTTTCTATTGTTATTTGTAATTTGGGCTGCGTGTCCTTTTCTGGTTTGGTTATTTGTTTTGTTGCACGTGCAATGTTATGTTCTAGTTTTAAGTTTGAATATTAGAATTTCGAAGCATGCAAAAATGGAATGTAAAAAATGGAATAAGGAAAAAGAAGAGCAATACAATTTGAAAACTTAAGATTTGGCTGTCGTTTTTTTCTGGTTTTAAACAACGGAGAAACAATACATTTTGTTTCAACTTAAGTACATGATTCAGCACAAAGTCAGTGTATAATATTGCAACAAGACAGGAATGCAGCAGTGAATAATCCAAGTGTGCCAGGTCGTCACACTCGCAGGATGACAACAACCAGCACAAAATGGACACCTTACATCGATAAGGGTCACTGATGAAGTTTGGTTCAAGGCAAGGAAAATGAATTCTTGGCGAGATGAAATGTGGAAAAGATAAATCGAAGTAGACATCCTTAAAGCGCTATATTTGGATGTTGTTGTGCGCGGCATGTGGCGAGCTATTTTCGTGAAAGTGCATTTTTCCACATTTAAATTGTTGCTAGCCGAGTATTTCTGTTCGCGACCGAGCGGGCGTTAATCATGCCGAAATGTGAAAAGAAATTCAATGTCATGCTCTTGTGGGCATCTATTTCAGAGCATTGTTAGATAAAGGGGGAGGGGATTGTCCACCGCTTTTGTTGCTAGAAAAGGATGTTGCCAGCGATAGGATTTTAGCTGAAAATAGTAAGCCAACATGCCCATTCAGTCGCATGGGTAGCTCCCTACTTTTTTTTTGTCTTATTTCTAAATGGAGCGAGGGCTTTATGGCTTCTTGTTTTCAAAGTCATCAGCGGCTTCCTTACACGGTATATACATCAATTATTTTTGGAGAAAACACGTATTTGCCATGTCCCGCATGGCCATCAAGGATGATTCCTTACCAGAAGCCAAGAGAGCAAACCCACCATAACCTCAACATTATCTCTGATTTCTTTTTTTTTGCAACTTCATGAATGGAGAATGCGGACTCATAATAGAAATCTCAGGAAACTATCGACTGTAATCATTGATTTAGCTAAGCTGTTCACTTCACAGATTGCTAATGCTTTATGGAAACTTGATCGCATCGTTCATCAGTGGTCTTTTAAAGATGACGATGTTGCGAGAATCAATAGTTGCGTTAACTCCTACAGGCTTTTACCAAAAGATAAGATAAAACTTGCATCATCTCTCAAGGAATTCTTGCAACGAAAAATCGATTTATCTTGTTATGAAAATATCCAATATGCTATTTATTCTATTTCATGATTGAGTCAGGAAAATATACTCAGATAAGCATTCATGTAGGTGGATGTGGTAAAATGGATAACTTGACGTTATTCATTAATAACCGACTTTCTGATGATGACTTACCAATTGAAAAAAAAACTTCAGAAGAATAAATTAAAATGGCACTACTCGTATTATATAAAATATTAAGTAAGTGTCGACCATGACTATCTTTTTCACAGTCGAGGACTACAGTGTTATCAATAATGTAAACTAGACCTTTGGTGTATCGTTCAATTGTAAGGTAAACAAAACAAACATCATGCCATATCACAAATATAACAATACTCATAACAATATCCCAAAACAAATTTGCAAAGATATTCGCAGTTAAATAAAAGAAATTTAAATAGAAATAAAAATTGTTCAAAATAGCTTAATAAATCAGTCATTTTTCACTTTAAAATAGTACATTTTTAAAAATTAATATACAGGTTTGAAAAATGTTTGGTAGTTGTGAGACAGGCAAGTTGTGAGTGCAAAAATTCAAATAATAATTTAGTAAATATTAATTTTAAAAAATCTACTTTTTTAAAGTGAGAAATGACAAGCGAAGCCCCTTGCTAATTTATTAAGCCATTTTAAACAATTTTTATTTTTATTTAAACTTTTTTTATTTAATTGTGAATATTTTTTGATCCATTGAAAATGATCAGGTTGTAATTGGAATAAATTGACACTTGACACATATCTATAAGGTTTCTAAAGTTATTATACTACCATTTCTGCACGTCAATACAAATACAGGACAAAGTATTAATTCGCCTGTATGTTTTATCATTCATAATTTATGGATTCTACTGTTCATTAAGTTGGATTACAACCCTATCCCTTTCAATAGGAAAATTTGAAAAGATCCTCACATTCAAACAAAAAAAGATTAAATAAAAATAAAAAGTGTTTAAATAGCTTTATAAATCAGCAAGGTACTGATCCTCTCATTTTCCACGTTAAAATAGTAGATTTTTTAAATTAAATTATTTGAATTTTGACACTCACAACTTGCCTACCTCATGCTGCCACCTGCTGGCAGCGTGTGCAAAATAACGGACACTTTTCAAACTTTTATATTAATTTTCAAAAATCTACCATTTCAAAGTGAAAAACGACAAGCGGAGGCCCTTGCTGATCCATCAAGCCACCAAAACCAATTCCCACCCCCACCCAAACCTCCCTCATTCAACTGTGAGTATCTTCGCAAATCCGCCCAATTGAAAAGGATAAGCTTATGATCCCTCTTAACAATCACATGGAAGACATTGCACTGCAATCAGCATTGTAATGACTGTAGGCAATAAGAAGCCTACTGTGACTTAGGCTGTGTATTTACGATTAAAAAACGTTAACGAGCAAAGCCTGACAGCCTTGGCATAAATATTAATTTTCCCTAGGTTGCAAAGTCTGGAGAGTTTATTTTGAGATTGTTGTCCCCATTGTAACTCGAAATGCCTCACATATCTGCACCTTGAAACAGTTATGATAAATATTCTACTTACTTTCCATGTTCATTATGTTGTTTAGCATTAACGCTCATTTTAAATCTGCTAAAACGTTTTGAACCCCATGAGGTTAATAGTTTAATTTCTAAATTACCCTATTATACAATTATTACCAGTCAATTTGAAAGCTGGAGGAACTAGGAGAGGCTTCACACGTGTAGGTTGAGCGGTTTAACTTTAATTTACTGCCGAATTTTCTTCACAACTTACAATATCCTTGAGGAAGAGTTAACAAATGTTATCACATACATAAATATATCATCCCACGTGGAGGAAATACTGGTTGTATATAGTTCAAGATCTAACGAACGATGGTGGAGCGGATGGACAATTGTAAACTCTGCTTTTATGCAATGTCACTTATAGATATATTTCGTAGCTATGGAGGCCTTGAAGAATATATGTTTTTGTTTAGACATCCATTGCTCATAAAAACACATTTCCTTCACAATGAACAAGACAATTTCAAGGGTTAGTTTCTCCCAATTTTCCTCGTTTCATCCATGGAATTATTTCTTTATTTTTAATTAATACGTTAATCAACGCTGAGTTCTGGCAAGTACTGGTTAACTCTGACTTTAAATTACTTGTCATATCAGTTGTGCTGATAAACTTCTATGTTCATGAGATATGAAAGGCCTACAAATGGTCACCTTATATGAATCAATATGCAAATGTTTACTATAATGATAACAAAATTATGTGGAAGCCATCGATAACCAGACACAACACGCATTGTAGTCAGCAGTCACACAAATTAAACCTTCTGGGGTCTCAAGAATAATCTTGTTCTTTTCTGCTCTGACTTTATCCATATTTTTATACAAAAAAAATGGACTCTAAGGAATTCAACCAATATAAGCACTTATGCCCTAGAAACGAATCAGAAGTAGAAATTTCGTTAAAAACTCATCCGTTTATTCAGGGCATTTTTCAGTGACCGTGACCAAAATCTGGGTCATAGCGAGGGTGCAGTTATTTGAAATAAATGTAATCCTTTACTAGCCCACCAAGGAGGTATTTTGACCTGACCGGCATGGTAGCTGTATTTGGTTCACAAAAAATTGTTGAAAACACGCCAAATAATCATTTAAAAAAAATTCAGTTTATCAACACTTTCATAAATCGAAATTCATGAGTTGTTTTTTTGAATAGAAATCAATAATGACTTTCTGTAATTATTTTGTGTCTTAGTACAGAATACTCCATCATAGATTGGACCACAATTCAATGCTTTTAAGTTATTAAAATAGGCTTTCCTATACATTTATTTTCAATTAAATGTCTCTAGTCGAATAAATGTAACGTATTATTAATGTTTTACATTCTGTCTTTTTTACAGTACGTGTAGTTCGAACTAATGCCACTAAAGATTTCTTCTCGGAATCGAATTTTGATTACGGTAAGTGCCAGAGTAATTGATTTAGTCCAATTTAGATTGAGTATTAGTGAGAGTATTTAGTGTGAGCATATTGGAGTAAAAGTACATTAGATTTAAGAGTGGACCCAGAAACAATATCCACAAAGTATTTTATAGATAATGGTGTTGTTTAATTAGCACGACCCATTATGTTAAATATACTGTTTTTTTGCAAAGTTTTAAACTAATTTTGCACGAACAGAAATTGTAATAAGTTTGATTATTACTTTGGTTGTCTACAAATTATAATGATAACAATTATGAAACATTGAAACCTACTGCATCTACAGACCACTACATCTCATTATACGAGTATGATGGTTGATTAGGTGATGTTTAAGGGCCAAGATTTAGGGAAGATACAATTTATGATAATTTTAAATGACCAGCTAATATCAGTTTGTTTGAGTCGGTTGTTTTTCAGGTCATTTAAGTCCAATTTTCCTCGACTTCCATAAGCTGTAAAAGACCTCTGAGTGGGTTTGGCAGTGTTTCTGCTATATTTCGTTAAATTAAAATTTGTTAAAGCTCTAGCCAGCACTTGTGACGCTCACGATCCTTTCTAGGAATCTAATTATGCTTACAGGAAGTGCCTGGATAAAGAATTACAAAATGAATCAGCTACATGTGTGCCCTTGGTGCTTGAGAAAAGGAGACACAAAGCTAGACTTGGCTCAGAGGTTCATTCAATGCCAGAAAAACTACTAAAAGGCAAGGGCGAAATCAGGGTATGAAAATAACGGACAACTTCAAATTTATGAAGCAAGGAGACGCGTGGATACAAAGTTTCAACATTGCCAGCATTTCAAGTTAATTAGATTCTAGTTTACTCTTTGAGAAGAAACACTATTTCAAGGGAACAATAATCAACAATGCCGCGAAGACATTAATTGCCAACTAGTACATTTGTGAAGTTGAATATTTCAGTACTATATTTAAGCCTAACACGGTATAAAAGCGTCCACATTCAATTATGTCGCTTTATAAGGGTGGGTCGAGTAATATTTTCTTAATGTTTCCCCCAGGGGCGTATAGCCGCGAGTCATAAACGACGACGAAAAGGGAGCATCTGATTAAGATTTAATAATTAATTAGCAATGTCTCAGAAAAAGTCCAATATCGACATTCGCGGCGAGAGTTAAATTTAGAACGACTGTTGTCGTTGACAAAGCAGAAAAGGCTCTGTACAGTGTGCTTGCTGTCTGAACAATTGCTGAAATATAATCAGGTCCATAGCCCATGTTTGTGCTACTGGTAAATATTTGCGGCAAACATCTATATGCCCATTTTAATACGATGCTTGGGGACGTAAACTAGGCTCAAATTGGATATGCATATTTTCCTTATGAAGCTAATGAACTAATTACATTTACTTGGATGAAATGAAATGATGTAGTACCACTACAGTACAAAATAGTAGAAAACTGGTATTAAAATTAAAAACGATGCGTATCTAAATTGCCTTTATTGCCTAACATTTCAAGAATTGATATAGCCTATCCTATGCCCCCTGGGATGGCCCCCAGTAATGGCTAACTTAAGGTGCATTCTGGGATTGGGGCCCAGCCTTGTGTATGAATCCCGCCCGATTTGTATCCTGCGACCCTATACATTTACCTTTGGATGTTGAAATAACTTCCAATTAAACTGTATTCAACGATAAGTTACATGCGAACTATTTATTTTTTAACATCGAGAAGTTAAGAGAAGCTGAACTATAGAAAAGCATTCCAAAACATGAACAATGGAATTCCAAATAAGCACGTGATTTAGAACAGCATGTGCACGAGATTTAGAACAGCATGTGCACGAGATTTAGAAACAGCACGTGCATCTTTCTAAAAATGCACGTGACTATGAAGCCACATACCCATCATTGTATTAGATAAAACCAATTCATAATTTCATTACAAAATGCTGTTGACAAGGAAATAAGTTTTAATGCTTCGGATAGATTCTTAGTTACCGAACTAAGACATTTCCGAATTCATCAGTGACAGCCTTGCACATTGACGTTATGCAGAACGTATGTTCAGGGCGGTATAATCACAATAAATATGCCTGACGAGTGGTAACGTGCAACAGATGAAATCATAATTTTGTGTGACATTTTGCATTTTTGAGATAATATGCCGAATTGCTGCACTAAAGCGAATCTTGTCAGAAAAAAACCTCCACTTACCTATGATGATGTATAAACCTGCCTGTTGCACTCAGGCCCCGGATTTGCGAAGAGTCGAGCAGAAAATCACCGAGAAACGAAGGAGAGTTTTCCTCCGTGTAAACCAGAACCTGATGTCGAGAGACTTTTGCTTTATTTCCTAACGCGTAATTCCGAGCGAGGCATCGAAGGGCTCGAGTTTTCGGGAGAGGGGGACGAAAAAGCTCCCGGAAAAAGTTGTTGACACCGGCGTCGGAGGAGGAGGAGAGCGGCGTGTGTGCGGGGAGACGCGAGAAGGAGAAAGGTTTGGGAGATAACCGTGTTAAGCTGTTGGAAATAGAGTAAGGTATTTGGAACAGTTCATTGAGCAAGAGATGAAAAAGGAGCAGCACCGAAATATCTCCCCATCTATACCCGGGGACCGGCATTTTTGGCGCGGGTACAAGGCGGATTTATAGCTGCTACAGGGTGGCACGAAAATCGAGAGAGGGCCAAAGGATTTCAACATTCAGGATTTCCGTTTCTTCTCACGGTTTCTAAAAATTGTGGGAAATTCATTTGGGAGTGTGGGTCATAACTCCCACACCCCACCCACACTATTGCATCATTGCTTCGCTAAATTTTCAAAACTTAAATCCCAGGTTATGCTAATGGGTTGAAAATTGTGTACTGTAATTGCACATACTATAGAAAGAGACTATAGTGAAGACATATTTTATTCCAATAACGTATAAAAGGAATGTACAGTCAGTCATCGGCAACTATTTGTTCCTCAAGTTGGAAAACACTAGATTTGTAATTTAACTGAAAATTTAACCGCAAGTCGCTGAAGGCCACATAACATGATAGGACTACGTGTCTAGAATCCTCATATACACACAGTCCAACACGACCATTGCTCCTACTGCTCGGTTTCCGGTTCATTAAAAGTGTGTACGAAACGTTGGGATAATGTACGGTGTATACATGTAGTGTAAACGCCTATCCACTACATCAACCCAAAGTGTTATTCTTTCTCTAGTAATCACCGACGTGAATTACGTCATTTACTTCCGCACTTTCGTTCAGTGTGTTTGCTTTTGTCGACTTCAGATGCTTTAATGTTGCTGTGTGTGTGTGTATTTGACGTCAGCTGAGGCAAGTGCACGTTTTTCCAAACAAATTCCCACTGTTTTCACTGAAGAAAAACAGGAATCACGTGGACCTAGACCTCGCCAAGGGCACAAGAAACAAACTTTTAAATTAAACTTGTGTAGAGTTACGTCACGAATGATGTCGAGTGACTTTTTAGTATTGAATTAGTCTTATTTTCTTTCCCCTGGTGGCATAATGAACTTTTTACTCACCAATCTGCACAATTTTCAAAAGTTTTACAATAAATTCCAGGGATTTTATACTAACCTAGTTAGTAATCACATCCCATGGTCATACCATATTTAATCGGTCAGAAATCAGAAATTCGATAATTAATACATGACCGTGACGGACACGATACTCATGTTTGCAAATATTACACATATACTTCACTATACGGCCGCTCTTTATACGGCCTTTCGCTATAACGGCCTTTTTTAGTTATGGCACTTTTCGATTTACGGCCTACAATGTTTCGTTATACGGCGAAAAAAATGCTGTAATTATAGAGAGTGGCCAAAAATGTGATAAATTACCAAAAATAAAAATAATACAACTTATGAGTTTCACTTCGTTTAAGAAGGAAAAAAAATGAAAATCATGCTTCGTTATACGGCTTTTTCGCTATAACGGCCTTTTTTTTTTAATTATGGCACTTTTCGATTTACGGCCTACAATGTTTCGTTATACGGCGAAAAAAATGTACTTTCCGGTTATCTCGACATCACTTTTCGGTTGTGTGGGCCTCATAAAATTCATTTTAACCTAACCTAACTTAACCTAACCAAACGTAAGAAAGTTAGGTTAGGTTAGGTAAGGTTAGGTTAGGTTAGGTTATTGTTTTATGAGGTCGAGATAACCGGAAAGTACCAAAAAAAATGCTGTAATTATAGAGAGTGGCCAAAAATGTGATAAATTACCCCAAATTGCACATACAAGGTCGGATTTGGCTAACAATAAAAGAACTTATGGGTTTCACTTCGTTTAAGAAGGAAAAAAAATGAAAATCATAATTCGTTATACGGCTTTTTCGCTTTACGGCCAACTTTTCCCAATCGTATCTATGTCGTAAAGCGAGGTATGGCTGTATACCCTTCTTCATCGACGAGGGGCAATCACCGATTACACCCGCGCAATGCTGGAATGTCAATCTTTGCTCCCGCCGGGGGTAAAGCGGTATAACATGCGGTTACAATTTGTAGATATTCTCGATAAGAGCGTTTTGCATTCGCCTTTTATGGGTAGTTCGACCCGTGAATTCAGTTTTCTGAAGCGTTTACCTTCCTTCACGTCAAAACAAATTCATCGGCAAGCAACTACTGCCAAGGCAAAAAAAGCAAAAAAAAAAAAAAAATTAAATAAAAAGATGGCGCGGATATGGAATACCAGATGTCGAGGCATATACAATGAGCGACCCATTTTCAGGGGGGTTTGGATCAGTCGGAAATAACTCGCGATTAGGCCTACTCGGTGAAAGCCGAAAAGAAAAACGAGTGTCAACAGCCCGGTTTAGCATGTTGCCCGTCCCAAGTTCACACTATACAGGGTGTCACGTGGACCAAAAATAACCCAAACTTGTGCTGTATACACATGTCTGGGAACGAACAGAGATTATAGGGGAGAGTGGGTAGGAATGGGCCATTTTTCACCTTTTTATTTTTTAAATTATTTACAAACCATAAAGAGTAACAAATTCAATTCACAAATTTACTTTACACTATTGGGAATATTGTAAACGGTGTTGAAAATATTTTATTATCACTAAAATAAGAAAAATAATTGAAATAAAACTACTTTCCTTATTGTTCCATTCCTCCTGCGCGCAGTAGGAATGGGACGCATTGTAGGAGGATTGGGACATTGTTTTTAAAACAAAGATATTAAAGGATTATATCACACTAAATAAATTTTTGGATTTATTTACAATAATAGGAACACACTTTACCTTTTAGCAAGATTTTTTTACGAAAAATAACGAACTATTGAAAATTAACTAACATCGATGCAAAATGTGTAGATTTCTCGCAATTTTGAACTTCCTCCACCCAGAAAAGGCTGGGGAAGTTTCAGAATGACATCAACTTCTTTAACCACGTTTATGACTCGCGTATCAGTAAATTTAAAACTCACGGTATTCTCCTTTCTTCGCAAAAAATACATTTCAGCTTCTTCGAGTTCATACCCACATTATTTTTCTCGGAAAATCTCGCCAACACAAAATCACCAGCTGTAACATCAAACAAAAAAAAAGAACTGTTGCACGTGCTAAGACCTCCTGCACGTGCTAAAGTTCTAAAAGCAAAAAATGCATTAAATTCCAGCAACAGGGAATATGTCCCATTTCTCCTGCACTGTTGTTGTCCCAATCCTCCTGCCACTAGGTCTTTGTCTGAAACACACCGTAGGATTAAAAGGACCAGGGAGATTGGTGTGAAACAACTAATAACATCATAACCATCCTAACTGCTATTAATGTACTTAATTTGAAAACGTTTCCTCTATAAACAATACTTTTAGAAGAGTTTATTATTGGAAGTAAAAACATACTTTTTGGTAGTGAAATCACACTTTTCCTTCCCATATTCTTGTGTTTCATCAGAAGGCCACCATTTTACACAAACAAATGTGGGAACACGAGTGCCATGTGGACACAAGAGTGTCAAACTTTTTACACTTCCAAATTTTAAATTATTGGCAATGTCCCATTCCTCCTGCGTCTCATTCCTACCCACTCTCCCCTACAGTATTTAATATTCACTGAAAATCATTTTGGACGGACGGACGGACGGACAACCAGAATGGAAGGGCATACAGTCAAAATGGACAGACAGAATTTAAGCAGATGATGGAGGGTCAGAATGACTATTATTTCGGTAAAGGAACCCTCTTCGTTGGTAAACGTCCCTCAAGAAGATGGAGAATTTGTCTAAAAATTCGGAACATGGAAGCTACACGCACTTACACGTTACGACTGTGATTATCTGTTGTCTTTACGACATTTTCAGTTAAGTGTATCCCTCCTCCTCCTCCCCGGGCCTTAGCTTAAACTTGGAATAATAAAAAAATCATAAAATGTAGAATGTGGGAGAATGGAGACTCGAGCGAAACTGCCGAAATCTAACCGTCGTAAAAACGGTTCGGAAATAAGTGTGCCTATTTGTTAACAACGTGGCTGAATTATTTACAAAAAAAATAAAACGATCGCAATTGGCCCAGAAACGTCACGGCGTGAAATTTAATTAACGGCGTTTGTTTTCTGTTGTCACGCACAGAAAACATAATACACCAAAACAGTGTCAAACTAAGCTATTCTGTCGGGTTAACATTTGTCATCCGGGACTATGTATGGGAACATTTAGAAATTTGAATGAGGACTTAGGAAGGTCTGGCTGTATACGGAACTGTCACAACGTCACCGAAAATGTATCATGTTTTCCCTTTACAGTATCTCGAGTAATCTAATTTGATAATCCCTTTGCCCTAAATCGCTTGTTATGACGACGGGTTGGGTATTGTAACCTAGTTCGAGTCTCGGTGGAGTCTAGGTTGTGTTTTTTTTATTATATAGGCGTTTCGATTTAAGCGCTTTTGACATTCCATGAATGATTTAAGCCAGACAAATCTATTAAATTCATTGCCTCGAGGGTTGTCGTTAAACCCCTTACTATACAGGTATTAAACTAAAGAAAAATTATTTGTATGTTAATAGCTATATTCAAGGACTTGTCCTATTTCTTGGTCCACTTTCCCCAACCAGCAATTCAATTCAACTCAGTACCCTACAGTCAGCAAATAAATGCATGGTAGGGGGTCGTACACAATTTCAGGAGAATGCTCCCCTAAGTCAGTAGCGACTTAGACATCGTTGTTAAAGTGAAGTTTTACCAAATCAGGAGAATCGCCAGGTAGGCTATTCCATCGTCTAATCACATGCAAAAAGAAGGACCAATAGGAAGCATCCGTCTCGGGGCACGAAGCTCGGTCAAAGGATTTGAGTGATTATGTCTACTCCTAGAATGCTCATTAAGCGTTAATATATTTGAATTAAGAGAAAGATTTAAACGTTTGAATAACCCCGTAGATAACTTTTCGCGTCTGGACTTCAACGTGTCCCAATTTAGAGAGTGGAGCATTTCTGTCACACTCGCGGAATGTTGATAACTGCCCTTAACAAATCTGGCTGCCCTACACTGGACCATCTCTATATCCTGAATATGAACCATCCTGTGAGGGTTCCAAACAGGAGCGCGATATTCCAACATAGGGCGAACCGGAGTTGCTTAGCCAGTTTCCGCTACATTTTCCGCACATTCTCGAAATACGCATTTGAACGAATCTAAGCCATTGGTTCGCTGCACCAACAATTTTTGTGAAATGGTGATTCCAAGAAAGGTTTTTGGTAATTTAAACTTCCAAATACTTGACAGTATCAACGACAGCGAGTTGAACACCATCCAGAAAGTACTCGGGTTGGCAAGTTTTCCGTTTACGAGAGAAGTGTGCTATGATTGTGAGGGGCTAATTAAATAATTGAATAACAAGACTCTGGAAACTCAAAACATGCATCAAAATTTGCATATTATGCGTAATCTTGTCACAGGCATCACATTTCGAACTTATGCACGTGCAGCAGTAGCATGGGATTGGTCGCGCGTGCAACAAGTTCTTTTTTCTTTTGATATTCCGAAGTTCCGAATTCCTGAGAGAAAAATTTGTTTTTGTCAGTTTGATGTGAATTCTGCCCCAGTTTTAACATTTGCGAGTAAGGTTTGAAGATTTTTTAAGGACGATTTGGTGATAAGTTTGGAATCTATAATTTAGGAGCTCTTAGGAGCGCCTTACCAGGAAATATTTTGACACATTTTTTCATATTAGCTGGACCGCCTCTCGAGCGATCGCAGGAAACATGAAAATGTATCAGAAAATGACAGTTTTAGACGCATTGTTTCAGAAACATTTCTAGTTTTTTGTGTATGTTTTTGTGTCTTAATGTTTCTTTGGTGCGTACCGACCATTAAAGCTCTCAATCCAAATTAAGCCTTTGCATTTTGGGGTTGAAACGTTGTGTTGGAAACTAAGTTCGTGCTGCCAATTATGTAATAAATTAAGGCGAATATCTCGTTGATTATATGAAATTGCTGAAACGACTCCCACGTGCAGCAATCGATGTTGAAGATCCACTGATCAATTCCCGTTGCAATGCAGGGCAAATCCTCTGATTGGCGGCTGCCATCTCATTAGTCTGAGCTGCTCTAATGACTCATAAACAGAATGATAAACGCGAGGTAAACCCTACGTAAACAAGGTTGCTTTGCTTTTCTTAATTGTTAACACGCCTGGATCAAAGCGAAACTTGCTTCGTCTCTGTTGTAAAAATCTTCTTAGCCTGATTGGTCTTGTCATAAATCCTCTTCAAATTAATCCTCCGGGTTCCATCACAAAGTTTGGCGTTTATTATGACCCAGATTCTTAGAAATAAGCGATTATGAATATAACAACTTTAGGTAACACTACTTATAGTGTTTGAGGATTTAACGCTACAGCTTATGGAATTAAGACATGGACACTGTGGACAATCTCTGAACGTAAAAATTAAGTGTTGGAATCGTGGCGCTTCTACTATATGTATTATGAACACAGTAGGGGGAGACCGGGGCACAGTGGGTACACTTTTTAGATTTCTTTTGGGGGGAAAACTTGTAGCGTCTTAAAAGAATAACACAGTAATATAAAAGCCATCAGGATCTGTATACATTTTGCCATCGTTTTAGAGCTGCTAGTTTTTTTGTGTGCTATAAAGTGGTACATGGCATGGGGTACAGTGGTCCACGCGAAATTAAGACAAATTTTACAAGAAAAAGAACACCACATTGGTTAATTGTGTTTAATTCAGCTCGTCAATTTAAAGTTCAAAGTATAAATTACAAAAACAATTAAAATTAACCGTAATTACAGCAGCTTTCATATTTTCACTGCTTACTCGTCTAAATTTTTGTTTGTTTCTGTGATTGTAAACCATTATTGCTTTAAAACATAAATTTAAACATTGTTTTTATTTAAAGTTATGATTAATGAGAAAATATACAAATATTTTCCAAAAA
>JAQGAE010003425.1:0-14791 GCA_034696685.1 Julus scandinavius | reverse complement strand
TTCAGGAATACAGCTGACAAGAACCTTCAAAATGTTGACAATGTAAATCGGTCATTATTGACAGGGAAGTTTTTTTTTAAGAATTGGAAAATTGTACGGCATGCATAAACTGGATAGGATTCATAGATGTAGAAGTTAAAATACAGTAGCCAATGGTCTCTAATGTAGTTTTCCAATCTACCTTCTCATCAGTAATCTGATTGAACCACCAGTACAAAAAAAAAGCATACAGCGACTTTCTTATCATGCATCCAGTAAATTTGTTAGGAAAAATGCAAGGATTTCAAGGCTTTTTCCTTTCTTACCACAATAACCACAATATTTGTCAAAAGTCAGAAGTTTGTCTAGAATTTTTCTGAGGAACAGAAATTTCCAGACAAGGACAGAAAATTCCAGCATAAACTGGTGTTTTAACACAAATTTCAAACATAATCCCAGGTTTTTTTCGACGCTTCTAGACACCCTGCTTTTAGCAAATGAAATTCTTAAATGTGTTTTCGAGGAAAGATTGCTATTAAAAGTTTTTTATAGGTACTTTTCGATCGTGTAGAGACACCGATGAAGAATAATCGCAACTCGTAAGCAAGGTAGAGGGTACAGTGTTGCCGAGGTGGTACAACAAGACTCGAAACCTATTTCATGGCCATGCAATTGCGTTGCATAATTGTGCCACGAATGTTTACGATATCGACAGTAACACAACAAGGTCGAAAGTTTACGTCGTAATTTTATTCATTCCTCGATAAAACTGTGCATTTTAGAGAAAACAAAACTACACATTTTGGAAAAATATAAATGTATACCAGTCGTGTATCATTTCTCCCTGCGAAAGTTAAAACCGAGACCATGCAAACGATTTACGTTTAACCAGAGGCCAAAATCCCTGAGAGAACACACACAGGTTTAAAACCACAAAATATGAACCATCTAAAAATAGACAAAGAAAAACGAGACGACAAAAACATGGTTCCAACGTGAAAAGTAATGTCAACTGGGGTCAGGTTATGGTCAAGATGACAAAAATGCCTAGAGCCAAAGAGTTCTATTATAAGCCAACATCCACTCATCCAAGCAATGTTGCCTTAACCTTGTGACCTGTCGTTTTCTTACAGACATAAAAATGACCCCGGCTGCTCGTTGGGATTTCATTCACGTGATGTATGCATGACCATGCTTTTCAACAGTCAAGCTTCGTATTCTGAACAAATACACGCAAAAAACAGACAAAACAAGTAGTTTCACATATGTGATTATCCTGAAGATATCTGTGTATGTTTGGATTGCTATGGTAAATTTGGGATGACGAGATTACAGAATTATATACGCCAACGAGCCTCAAAGTTTGATTCACAGAAATCGTGGCTTGTCCAACAACCTGAAGCATTTACCATTTCAGGCCCATGACATAAAAATCAGGGTGTCCAGTAAACTTTGTGGACACCAAATTCAAGGATTCCAAGGCTCATTCCTTATATTTTCAAGGATTCCAAGGCTCAATCCTCACATTTTCAAGCAACCCTAGCACGACTAATTACCACAAGGAGTTAGAAACTAGTGTTCTTTTTGGTTTTTTCATATAGATGTTTTCCGACGCAGATAGGAAATTAATGTAAAAGCTGGTGTTTTATCCCAAATTTCAAGGCTGCTCCAAATCAATTATAATGCAAAAGTCCGAAGCTCCGAAAAAATATCCAAAGGGTTTACCTTTTGGAAGGACAGTAATAGTGCTAATGATACCTTCTTCATCCAAAAAAATAAATGAATAAAAAGATGAGACGCACAAAAAGCGTCTGCAAAAGGATGTATATATCAATCATAAAAACTGGGTTATTTTTCTCACCTATACTAAAATAAGCATTAAATAAAAAGAATTACGTTCCCCATATCCATGCTCTCGGTTCAATCGCTTCATCTTCGGACACGTCTGAAGTTGAGAGCAACGAACTCAGTGGTACAGGTACGCAAATTAGCAAAAGCAAAAATTCACGACAGGCCTTTAGATGACCCACTTTCCACATTCGTACGAGCATCAAAGCCGACCGGCCCATCCAACAACTGTGTACACTGAGATCAGTCATGAAAGTAGCGCGATAAAACATCTAATTATGCAATTAAGGAAGGCTAATTGGGTTGCGTACAGGGTGTCCGTCAATTCCGTTCACAGGGTGTCCAGTCAATTTGCTGAGAAAAATTCAAGGATGGCAAGGCTCGTTTCTTACATTTTCAAGGACCTATCACACGAATAATTACCACAATATTTGTCAAAAGTAAGAGATTTTTCTAGAAAAGTTTAAAAAATAGGTTTTTCATATAGAAGTTTTCCTATTAATAGAAATGGCCAGACACTGGCCTAGCACGAATTTCGAGCATAATTTCCCGAATTTTAAGGCAGCTGGACACTGGCTCATCGACCTATATTGCAAAATTCAAAATAACCTTTAACAAACATGCAGTTCGTTCTTTGTTTATCATATCAATCACATCAACTAACCAAGAACAAATCGAGAACCAGTGATATACCAGTGATAAACAAAGATTGGAATACATTTATTCTTAAGTACTTTCGTGTAGTACCATGCTTGACATGGTACGACAGATTGTCCACACAGCACAACACAACTGCAATGCTATTTTGTATTTTAAGATATTTTTATGTAATCGTTAGCCCATTTTTTTATTTATAGTACGGACAACGAATTTCTGAAAATCGTTGCATTGTTCAAAATTTTACGATTTTATCTAATATCCAGGTCCAGAAAGGGTCGAAAACTAGTAAAACCATGGGGAATGATATGCGATTAACATCAAACCTACTCGCTTTTTTCAAATAATTTTACAACCAAGTATAGGGTGCCTAATGTTTAATTCAAATCATGATTTTAGAAACTATACCAAAGCCTTTAAAAGAGTGAATGGCCGGATGTACAAATTTGACGTTTCAAGGAAAAACTCAACAAACCGTTCATTCTGAACTGCTTAAAGCATCGATTAAAACTGACAGAATTTTTTTTTATAAATAATAAAATGCATGTCAAAGAATCAGTGCGGACAATACCCGCAAGTTCATTTAAGCTAAGAAGTTGGGAGATTAAATTTTGCGGAAATCATGCAGAAAATCTGGAAGACGTGCTCTCTGCATATATTCCCTTGATGTCCTTGTTCTACAAACCTTTGCACAGCTACAATTTGCCTAATATAATGTATACCAGTTCATTAATTTTATAGAGAACTGTAAGCTTTAATAAGTTTTCAACCATGGGGGGGCGCGTCCAGGCTTCATGAAAAAAGAAAATCTGAACATAAGAAGTTTAAAATTATTAGCCACGAGCCCGAATGATGTGTGGATAAATTCGAAAGTTAAGCATGTTATAAAATTTCAAAGAACATTACGTTTTTTCCCCCTCTTTTTCAGACTGTAATATTGTGTGTTGAAGTATCGTTAAGTCTTAAAACCCGTTTCCAAAAACATGGTTACTCTATTCATTTATTAAGTTTAACGTACTGAAACTTCTTGTAGGTCTACATGGGCAAAGTTTGTCTAATATCAAGAGAGTGCTGGCACATGCACTATTACAAAACACCAGGTGATTGTCCAACAACAAAGATGGAGTCCTGTGAATTGCCGAGGTTTGCACCAAGGTACAGATACCTAAGGAACAAAAGATTTCCGAAGCTTTCGCGATCGTATGCACTCGAACAGTTACATGCTGCTCAAAAAAAATTCAAACAATCGAAATAAAAGGTGGTAAAAATGGGGCACTCCTCCCAAAAAATGACATGAGAAAAAAAAATACCTGTATACAATGCGTTTGAGGATAAAAATTTAAACCACATTCAACACTTGGTTGGTTTTTGCATGCTTCTGATGCGGCCAAGCAGAGAACCAATCCAAAGAAAGAGTTGGCTGCTGCTTTTTTTCTGTGTCACAAATAAGCACACCAGACACACGAGTTGTTAAGGCCATATCCAATAAGGCAAACCTGAGCCAGGTAAAATAAACGATGACTGCAGCCAAAGTTAATTGCATGCATACACAAAACGCAAACATACACAGTGAGTCGCCATTTTGAATAATTAGAGGCAAGGCCACAGCAGCTTTATTGTCAGAATTAAACTCTTTAGTTTTTCAATGAACCATAACAACACAGCCAACCAAACCTGACTTCGGTGAAAACAATTTTGATTTCATCGATTTTTTTTTTCAAGTTCACAATGTTCGCAGTTTCTCAGTAAACGCGATTTTAAGAAAATTGGAAGTTCTAAAAAGCAGAATAACTTGTTCATTGCCATTGCGCATTCAAGTTTATTGTTGAATTCAAAACTGGAGTACACTACCAAATTTGAAATAATGCACCAATTCAAGATGGTTGCCATCGGTCAGCGCATACATTAGCGTATGGCCTACAATTTGAAGACCCCATGAGGATAAGCAATACGTCCCTTGCAAAGTGCATGCACACCGATTAATTTGAATGCAGGGGCCATGGAAAGAATGTTCGCCTTCGTGCTAATCCAGTTTCCAACTGACAAGAACCGCAAAACAAGCATTACTTCCACCTCGATGTTTGACGTACAAGCAACCCTTTGGTACCGTACAATTGCTGTCAAGCCAACCTTGCCCTCCCCACATCAGGTGGCTTGGCTGGGCCTACGGACATAGGCACATCCTCGTGCTCTCATCAAAACACTCACCAGGGGTTGAATTTCGCCTGTTCATTTTTATGCCTGGTATAAGTAGGTACTGGTCGCCAAACAGGCACGACCTAGAGCAAGGACAGGAAAAACGATAACAAAAACCGCAGTGCTTCTGAGGCCTAAGATGGGCAAGATACGCAATAATAGCTTCATATAATGACATACAAGTTTCTAACCCTAATTACAAAAAAAGAAAAAAAAATTCTCCTGGAAAACTTGCAATAATCTCGATTCAGGTTAAGCTGTGGGAAGACAAGTTTCTTCGAAAAAATTATAAACCTATTGTTTTCGTATCTAGCAAAGAAGCAATTTGTGGAAAAACCAGTCTAGCTGCACATGGGGGGAAATTCCCATATAGAGAAAACGGTATATAGCTGAACAGAGAAATTGAAGAAAGGAATTACAAACTGGGATTAAAAACAGCAACAACAAAAAAAAACACCATATAACAGATTAAACATTACACATTGTTTAAATTGCATATTTCCACTCGTTTTAATTTGTAATCACGAGTAAATTGCAGTAAACCACAGTGTTATATAATTATCTACGCAGCTAGTTTTGAAACACCCCATTTAACCCTGGCATAAAAGTTAATTGGTAAAACACTGTATATCCCCTCTGAGTGTGTATCCACTATGTAACAACTGCATGCATGTTAACATCTGTTAAACTAACAAATTGTTAAAGAAAAAGTTTTTTTTTCTTCAAAGGCTCAGATATCGCCTATTTTATGCACATTTCACTGTCGTCAATATCAATTTCCTCAGCAAAGAATAAATCAAAAACAAGAATGTAACTTAAGATGGGTGCTTATCGAGCTAAGCTTAGCACCCTTTCAAAACAGTGAGCACGTCAAAGGCATTGGAACTGGTTTCAAATAAGCTGAATATTTAAAAACAAGAATAATGAATTCATAAGCTGAAGAGAATTTAAATTTGAAGAACACCACAGTTGCTAAATGTGCGTTAAAAGAAGACCAGTTTTGTCAAGTTCCAAGTGCGATTTAATTACAGCTCAAAATGAATCTATCGTGACAAGATGTGGTTCACATACATGTATGCTTTCACATACAACCCCTGGAAGTCATCGTACCACAAGCGATAAGCCAGTAATTTGCTACATCCTTGTTGCAAACTGTGCTGACCCAGAAACAGTGCAACCGAATCGTGTGTAACCACATATATGGTGAATACCTGATGGAGGGTAACAGCACCCAACACTAAACGCCATGCTTGTAATGAAACTAAGGTGGCTAAAAGCTTTCACCCGTTTTAGCTGAAAATTACCAGTTTAAATTTAACCTTTGATTATTATGCCTGAATTATGGGCATCAATGTAGACTCGTGGAAAACAGTAAAAAATACATTGCAAAAATGGGCAAAAGGTAAGAAATAGCAGGAGAATGTAGAAACCATACAATAGCAACAACTAACCACCCAACCCTGAAAGACTTATTTTAACACCATTGTGTTTGCCAAACCTACAAGACTTTATGTGGATTATATATTAGTATTTGAATAAATTATCGTGAAGATGCAAGAGGGCGCTGAACATGCAGCAAACAAAATAATTGATCAAATAGTCAATCTCATCAAAACTGCCAGGGCTAAAAGAATTTCTTTTTACATAAATGCTAGTAAAGTCCAGATTTCAACACACTTGGTATATATTATAGTACTAAAGAGAATTTTAGCTTACCCCTTGGTTTCTCACAAACTGGATTGATGGATGCTTATTTGTGTTGGGCTGAAAAATAAAATAAGAAAGAATATTAATCGTTAAGTTTAATTACGCATAAAATAACACTTTCTAAAAGCTAAAACTAATAAAATATGAGCGTGACAATGAAGTCAGTAGCCTAATTTATACCGGCAGTGAAGATTTCATAACAAGCACGCAAAATACACTGTAGCGAAATTAAATTGATTTTTAATGAAGTTTTCTAACACCACAGGCATCCAGCTCAATTAATTCTGATTGACATTAGCGTTTCTGTTAATTGGTATATGCATGCAACAAGTTTGGTAACCATTTTTCTAAAAAGACATTTGTACTGCTTACACAAAAATGCCTCATCCCTCAATAACTACCGCATACATTGTAATAATGCAGTGTTTCATTTGCAATGTTTTAAAGAGTATTTACACAGTAAATTCAAATTTCTGAAATTTATTTTTATTTTTAAATAATTGTAATCATCAAACATGATAACCCGCGATGTTGTCAATATGAGGAAAACCATAAAAGGGGCGTGTAATATACCGTACCTCACATATCTTATCAAGATTAGAAAGTGTGACAATGCAACTAACTAACTGCAATGCAGTTTATCGGTTTATTTTGTCTACTCAAAAAATTTCGTGGATGGACAAAACGTTGATGTGTACGTGAAATGACGCACGCTGTCCAAGTAGTGTTTAATTTAGCAAGCAATAAGTAACATTTAATAAGTGTTGGAAACTTGGAACATATGGCCAATGCACTTATCAATGGATTATCTAGTTAATAAACCCTGTGGCCTTTTCACATGCAAATAAGCTACCTAGCAAAAAATAATAACTTTTTTCCGTGTCATTTTGAAGTGCATTTTTATTGATAATATGCACATATGCATGCAGTCAACAAACTGCTCAAGTGCCCGCCTTTAACCGAGGCACGATTATTGTTGCAATGCATTGTTTTTTGCATACTAAACAAAACGTATATGTATTGCAATGGCATAGCCTTGTACAATTGATAATACTGATTAAACTAGCCGAATACACAATGCACACAACTGTAAAGTAGATATAGACGAAAAGTGGAAATATTTAAAAAGGTAATTTCAGGCCGAGCAAGTGGCTCCATCTAAACAGTTCAAAAAATGACCGCTTCTGTAGTAAATGGGTGCGGCCATACTAAAGATTTGTAGACCACCAAATGGTGCTGAACTGGAATATGCTAATTCAAGAAAGGTATATTTTCAGTGAAACTTAAACAGTAGTCATATCGAGGCAATTAACAAAAGTGAAGAGCAAAAGGCTCGATGCAGGGCGATGTTTAGAATTAAATCACGTGATTGATTTACATGCCAATCGAACAAAATATACGGGACATTAGAACCGGTTATGGACATTTACCGTCTATGGCGCCATCTATCAGCTCCATTAACGCATTAAACGTATAGCAGCGTCACCGGATTTCCGTTTCTTATTATTTACAAAATATTTCCTCATTTTAATAGTATAGTGTATTAATACCGATCCCCAAATAAAGCAATTGATAAAGCAAATAACCCATAGTTATGACCTTTGATACGGCTGTTGAAATGAACATAGTACATGTAGTATTTGCATTTCAAGATGTGTCAGAAATCTCATTAGCTATACAATTTTTGAAATCCTGGAAATTAATCATGCGTCACATGCTTCGATCTCTCCAGTAGAATTACCATCCAATTTTCACATATGCCAATTAATGAATGCAGTAATTAAAACTAAACACATGTTAACATCATTTCCCTTATTCATATTTGATTAGATAGACAAGAGAGTGCAAATTAATCGAGAGAAGGCTAGTCATAAAAATGCAATAGCTGCATGACAAGCAATGGTGTAAGTTTTTAGAAATAAAAAAATATCAAACTATAAAAAAGGAAAGCAACGCATGGACTGACATCTACCTAATTATACGGATCATTTTTATGCAATTCGTAATATTGTTTTTTTTTGGCGTGCAACTCGCTCATTAACATGGGTTGATCAGACTCATTTTCAAAAAACAAAAAAAGAATTCAATGGCATTAACAAGTGCAGTGACTTTCTAATAAATCACTTCTAATCGGGATTTTATGCTAATTAAATGAATGGACATCAGTTAACTTCAACGACGCAGTTAACCACTATTACCTACGCAATATACGCACGAGTCAACAAAGTTAGATTCACGCATCTTTTAAACTTCGTTATCCTTCTCTAACATTTTGAATTTTATGTTAAACATTAACGTTAACTAGAAATATAGCTATATGTAGTGCAGTTAAAAAGTATTCATACGACCACATTCAGTTGATACAAGTGGGCCAATTGCCGATATAAATCCTGATGTAGCGCATCAAAGCTATTGATGGGACAGCACGATATTGTGTCTCAATCATTCCTCACAAAATATTGCAAAAGAGCCCGTCAAAAATGAAATATTTTATATGCTGAAAGTCGTATTTGGCACAACATGTTCTGCATTTGTAAACCGGTTTATGGTTATAAAATGGATGAAATTAGCAATTGCTGATTATATACAGTGAACCAAATAAACCAGCAGCTGCACGGAAATACACAATGTATTCCATGGATTAAACATTAGCAAGGGCTATGATCTCTAGAACACGTTTGCCATCAAGTCAACTTTTAATAATAAAAAAAAACTAATAAAATAACAAATTCATAAATAAAAGTGAAATGGTTTAAGACGTGGTTTCCATTTTGGACGTTTTCTGGCCTGGCATGTGGAATGTTGTCACCGCAAATGGTTAAACATGTATTCGCAACAGCATAGATGACCCCCATCGGAAATCTGATCATCAATGGTCATTCAATAAATAAGCCGCTCTGTTCAAGAGAATTTATCTCACCAAAATGGTGTCTAGTATTTGGACTATGTACTATGTATTTGGCAATGCTTGACTCAACTTCAAATCCCTGCTCTACCTAGTAATATGACGCATTCTGTGGTCTGTGAACAGGGTTTCCCGTGACAAACTCGTTTCAAATAGATCCTTTGTAAAGAATCTATAATGTATAACACTGCGATTTTTCTTAATTTGCAACCTTCAGACATTGATCAACAATAAATTTCCCACCAGTTCCATTTTATCATTATGCTCCCAGATAGAGGCAACCATGCAGATAAGCAAAAGATATCTAATTTCATTACAGTTATCGGATTAGGAAAAGCCACAATCAGCTATAGACACACGCAAACAAAATGCATATCAAATTTAAAGGCATTATCTAGGAGCTGGTGGCAGGAGATGAGGTTGGGGGATTGACATACCTTTGAAGGTTATTAGCTTTAATAAGAAGAATACGTGCGATAAGCCTTCTCCTATTTCTTCCAAGATAGTTTATCAAATTCAGTGTAGGGAACTGGCCCATGTAACAAAGACATAATGGAAAAAAAATGACGGCGTTAAAAGATAATGAATTACATTCAAGACGCTCATGAGGAGATCTATACAAATACAGAATCCTAGAAGTAGGAACCAGTTATTTATGGCGAGGGTCATCAAATTCGAAGAAAAAAATTAACTTACCATCTTTTTTGATTGATCGTGGCGCCCCAATTATTATAAACGGCGAAATTTAATCTCACTTTATGCAAATCACGATAGGATATATATATATTACCCATTTTTGTAGGTTTAATTCAACATGCTGACCATTGCTAGAGTATTAATTATATGTGAATATATATGCACAATTCTTTAAACATTTCATAGCAAATAATCATGCAACGTGCTAGGGCTTTTTGAAAGGATATTACTGATAATGAATCTGATTATATATCCGCTTAAATTAATAACTAATTTACCATTATAAGGATATTAAAAAAAGCAAGTGATCTTAGGAAATTGTCTTATTTCGGCACTGCATTTCCAAGATGGCCGCTTCCTTTCACTCTTTACGTACAGAAGTTTAAAAAAAGCATTGCTACACATGACGACTGAAGTAAAAGAGGACGAAGACATGTTGGAAATGTTCACATGTCACATGTATAAGGGCCCAAAGGCATCCAAGGCCAGACAGCTGGAGTCCGGATATTGATTGAGGACATGTACCAGTATTTATTAAACTAAAATAAAGCAATAAGTGTTCAAAATGTGTACACGTTTTCAAGATTGATACAAATAGCTTACAAAATCGTATATGCTATTTATTAATTAGTTCCAAAGATTTCGTTTATTTTCACTAGCAACAATTGCATGAATGGATTTGGTCATTCACACCTTGGTTCGAGTTGAATGCCTGTTTAAACAAGCTTATTGCAGGGTCTCCTTTTTCATTTTTAACCTATATGCAGCAAAGGGCGGTGTAAATCTGATTCTATTCCTAATTAATACCATGATGTTGATACAAATAACTCGAAACATTAAGACCTGTTTATTTATAATTCTGTGAAAGTGATTTTATTTATGGCGTCGCGTTTTACATTATTATCGCTGATGAAAGTTAGTTAGTATATGAATAGTCAATTTTGTCTATTTTTGTCGCTATCCGTCTTTTCCGTCAACCTTAATTTTAATTTTAAATCTCCTTACATTTGTTGCCCTACGTGGTCATTCATAATTCAGCCTTGAAATATTGCCAAAGGACAAAACAGGTCCATTGGCTACATTTTTACATACTATATATATATACATGGTGACAGAAACCCATTGATACCTTAGCAATCATCACTACCCTTCTATTCAATGCTATAAATTCGACATAATACTGGCGCCAACATACGACCCCCACTAAATCACTTAAAATCAGTCCTGTTTTTCTCACTAAAATGTGTCCTTCTGCCTCAAGAGTCTATTATTTGAGACAACACAATAATATCAGTAATTTCGCCGATAGCCCTTACAGTTTCAATCTGTCTAGTCACCCAAAAGCATGCCAGTGTACAGGCCAGTGAAATAATCTATGTAGGTCAATGAAAAATCCAGGCCACCCAGCCGCCACCACCACAGAGTAGCCATTGATGCCAGTATAAAACCGATTACATTTATACAGGTATTATAAATCGTAACAAATTATGATGCAATTTAGGCTGAAATCGCATCATTTAAATACGAGTATACATCCACGATCAAAATCGATTAATAATTCCAACTCCTTTTGCGAAACAATCGAACACAACATACAAGATATAAAAGCCATGAAAATTTGAAAATGTATATTCAGGCCACATGCACATCTCCATTTATGTTAGACCTACATAAAAAAAGCAACGGAAAAAAACGAGCCAATGTATAGACATATCCGGGTGCACATGTAATTAACCACGGATGACTCGCATACTGGTCAATTAATGTGTGAGGTGGTTGAAATGCTACCCAGGCAACATTTCTTTTGTTTAAAAACTCCGATTTCTATTAAAATACTAACTTTGCACTTGAATCACAATTGGGCGTATACCCAGGGAATGAACTCCAACTCAGATATTCCCATGTAGTTATTATTGGTGAAAAGTAGTTTTGTATAGTTTGTGGTTGGAATACAGAGTATGGTGTGTTATCTTATTTAAAGACATGGGGAATTCCAAAACTTAAAAGTTCAACCAATGGCCCTGAACACGGTCACAGGTATAACATTTGGCAGCAAACAAGCAAAACACAAGTTTTCCAACTTTGTATTTGTACAAAAAACACGTGTTTGGTATTGTGATGATGTTTGGCAATGGTTTGTGCGGTTCTAGTTGTCAATTGTTGTTCAAATGTGTGTGGAAACTGCAAGACCTGCAAACTTTGTCAATTTCTCTTGATTTGCACATCAATCGCAACGATCAAATTCACAACTTGCTAGCCTCGTGTAAATGTGCTTGATGTCGTCATCCTTGTTCGTGTCTTTAGTAGGACTTGACTTGCACTAAATGGACCTTATTCAAATGTCGTTATTTATACACAGCGAATTAAAGATTAAATTGGTTTCCTTTATGAAACAGTGAGTCCCACTACAGAAATTGATACAATGCGTGGGAAATGTAATCTCCTCACATTTTAGATGTGATCAACTTCTGAACATGGCTTAGGTAAAATGTATATTTCTCGAAAAATATGCTACAAAATATTGATGAAAATTTCCATAATAAACACCTTTCATCCCATATCGTTCATAACTTTACATTTAATGTACAAGGAGGATTTCGGCGGACATTATACAGGAATAAATCTAAAATCCTTATCCAATAAATGTATAAACCATCAACAACAAACGATATGCTAAATATACCAACTACTTATTTACACCTATATTGCCTATACCAGACAGAGATGCAGGTACAAATAAATTTTAATGTGATAAATTACAATGTTACATACACAACTAAATGAATGTCATAAGTAAGTTATAACAGTTTTTTTATCATCTGAAATGTGTGAACTTTACTGATTAAAAACAAGAATAGTACTACTTTTCCAATACAGGGGGCAATGAAACGAACGATGTTGCACAACCTGTTACTACAGGTTGTACCATTTTAGTAGCAGCTTAATCAGCGATTATAATCGATTTCTATCATTGATAAGAAATAGCAAAAAGCCAACCTGTGAAAGTTGTTTCAATCGGATAATTTGAAAAGTTTACTAAACTTACGAATTCGGACACCCTGTATCGCCACATAACATGTCTAAATTAATTATCTAAAAGCTCAATGAAGGCAAGACGATTGGCAAATGACGCTACTTTATACTAGGACAACACTTTAATAAAACTAACGGTCGAATAAAACAGGTGGCAGTTTTCAAAATGGGGCAATAAATCTACATCCATTGGGTGATCAGAATGGAAAACCTTGATCTAAATTCCATAAACAGTGGTGAATTTTTTTTGTTTGTTTTTGGTAAAGAACCCTGCACGATTTAGCTCGACATGCAGATAGGCCTATAATTTCATACATAACATCCTGTAGTCATTGCAAGGTACCGCTAATTAACATCCCCGTTATCGCCGACGCCATCTTGCTTTTAATGCAAATTAGACCTCATCCATTAGTTTGATAACATAGAGCACGCCAACTTTGCGTACCAAACGCGAGGTAGAAATTATCTAGGGTAAGCTATTTTGATCAGCTAACCCTTGAAATGAAATATGTCCTACTCAGTCTGTGTTCTGTGTTATTATCGAGAAGACGGATATTTAAACCGGATGCAGGTCAAGAGACAAGATGTCGTAGAAAGTAATGGGCTATAAAAATCCTCGAACCACGTAGGTGAAATCCACAATACAGGCCTACGAAATATCCATTTAAATCACATACAGCTTTTGTTAAATAAAGCCTTAAAACTTCCTCCAAAGGGTTCTCAAATGCTTTATAACCTACAGGCGCCATGATGAAAATCTCACCTATTTTCATCATGGCGCCTGTAGGTTATACAAATTACTGTGAAGAAAAGTAAAACAAGAATGAAAACGTATGACCAAACAAATTCATCAAATGGCGAAGTTCCCCATATTTTGTAATAAATTTTCTTTAAAAAAAATGTTATGAAATCATATATAATGAATTATAACCAAAAAAATTTCAAACTAAAGTACAATCGACGAACTTGCCAAGCTTAGATTCACCACAGTATGTTGTAGAAGTATATTTTTTTAAATGACCTTAATTAAACTAAATAGCCCAGAAGTCATGTCTGGATATCTCTTCAGTAAGATAACAACAACTCGTAATTCAGAACGCAACACATGTCATCGTTATGCAACGCCATCTATTGAGACATCCTTAGTTTGAACATTGAATAACAGAAGCACGTTGATTGCATGTTATGATCCCTGAACTTTTACCACCCTTAAGCAGGCTCAACACTGGCTCAATAATGTTATTAGAGCGGTGCGATTTTAGACAACATTTGTGTTGTTGAGCAACAGCACATTAAATAAGAATAATTCATGGCGCCTCACTTGTAGACATGGGGAATGATACTTTTTTTAGACAGAATTTTTACATAACACATAATAGTCAAGTGCGATTACACCATGCATGTAGAGCATGTTGGTGATCTAGGGCGCCTATATACAATAATAATCCCTGCGCTAAGGAATTACAGTCGCCTATAGATACTCCCAAGTTATTTCTGGCCTTTTGTCAGCGAAAAATCGGCTAAAAACCTTCTGACAAAAATAATTCGAATGAATACAGACTTAGAAATTGTTGGCTGTTGAAATGACGTCTATTTCCATGAGCCAAAATGGTCCTTTTCACTTTTGAGTGCAAGATATTGATCACAAAAACACGACGGACTAGATACACATGATGACAGGTATCTAAACTTTCATCGAATAGGCTCGTGCAAATAACGTCATTTTATGAAGAGAAATAAATCTAAAATATATAGCAATGTACATAATAT
>JAQGAE010003424.1:0-14795 GCA_034696685.1 Julus scandinavius | reverse complement strand
CGAAAAAGTGATACCATTGCTGATTTATCAAGCTATTTTAAACAATTTTTATTTTTATTTATTCTCTTTTTGTTTGGTTGTAATTGTGTTTTAAAATTTCACCCATTGAAAGTGATAAGGTTGTGATTCACATTAAAGACACTGCTAGAGAGACTTTTACAATAGTGAAATTTAACTATAAAGTTGACTTAAAATACTGCAATTCTTCTAGATATGACATACCTAAGCTGCTGATGTGCTAGCGCTATTTCCTTCCAGGCCTTTTTTCTCACCATACGACATTCCCTCAGTAGCTGGACAATGTCCTCCGGAAGATCTTCTCCAGTCTGCTCTGCCTCAGAATTCATTTCTGCAATGGGCTGTGGGGCCGCATCTTCCAGATCACAAGTGCACTTGGCGATGCGGGGACAATTGTGCGGCAGTTTACCGCTTGTTCCCTGTTTTGTTACAGAACAAGGCACTTCCTTCGATTCTTCCAGATTTTGCTGTACTTCCAAATGAGCTTCAGATTCCAGCTTACTTTCCACCAAAGTGGAATCTTTAGGCACAGATTCTTGCTTTTTGGCAGAATCCGAATGAAAACTCGTTGGAAAAGCTCGTTGGACTTGCGGTTTCGTGGCTGATCTGTGGCAGTGCCTTTGAGCCGATCTCTGGCGTACTGACATCTTCTTGCTCGTCTCTGTATGGTCCCTTTTTATTGGTTTTGACACTGCACCCTTGCTAGACGACCGATGTTTCTGATGTTTGTGCGAAATATCAACGTTCGGAAGTTTGTAATATTCTTCATCGCTACAATCGAGACTTACATTACAAGTCTTGGATTTGGGTTGTTGCACCTCTGAATCTGAAAACACTTCACTTTGACACTTTCTGGCTTTTTGCAAAACCTGGTCGCACTTAGATTCTTGATTTTTGACATCTTCCGAAAATGCAGCATAAATTTGGTCAGGCATTTTGATTTTTGTCGGTTCTCCCGATTCGTTTCCTGCGTCGATGTTATTGTCGCATTTCCTGTTGAAACGAATGTTAATAAGATAATTATAAAACGGACCACAAATGCAGTATTACGATTTTTGATGTGTAATTAGTATATTAATAGAATTTCGGAAAAATGCATCCAATAACAGATTTTTCGCTTGAAATTTTGTTGGGTGTTTAGATGCAGTTTAAGAGGACATTTTATTTTTTTACTTTTCTGACACTGCCGGTTAAGAGGGGTTCTACAGTATTTGTAAATTAAGAAAAGGACAACCCTTGAAGAACGAAAAGAAAGCGTTTCTGAATAATAACTTTGCAAATTTGGGACAAATCTTGCTAGTCCCTAAGTGTCCTAATTAACGGAAATACACTATTAGTATTTAATATACTTTGTTTTAGAAGGGTTAACTTACAGTGACACAAAATGTTTTGTAGGAATTTATGAAAACAATCGTATTTGACATATTTCGTGAATGTAATAAATATCTTACTAGGTGGAATTTCATTGATTTGTTTTATTTCTTAAATAGTGGAAAAATATGAAGAAATTGTTTATCTATATTTATCATGGTATATTTTTAAAAGATACTTTTGCATTCGATTTTGGCCCATTTTTGTTTATCTTTAAACAATAAACGAGCGAATATAAACGTTTACAAAAAATATGTACTGTCCTAATATAGTCGAACACGCGTAATTGCGCAGTTCCGAGATTATAAAATACTTACATTTGTCTGGGAGTTTGTCCATCAGTTTCTGAAGTGGGTAGAATTCCCATATTTGCATCCAAGAAGAAGGAAGACTCATAAAGTTGGCAGTCTTGGAATCGATCATCATGCAAAGGCCTTTGGATTGTCGAATCTTCAGGATGGATACTGAAAGATGGAGCTGAGCTCTGTCTTTCTTCCTGATTTCCAGAGAAACGTAGCGACATTTCTCTTAGTCCCAGTTCTGATGCTTTCACCGCATTCTCCAGGCTGTGGAACTTGTTGTCGAAATACTGCATTATCGATTCCTTGAAGACGTTGTCTGGTTTGCTCCAAAGTGCTACTTCTCTGTCATCTGCGTATCCTAGACTGTGGTCCTGGCAGAAGCACGTTTTCTGCACTCCAATAATCGAGCCTCCAACACCTCCAAAACTACAAGACTTGTCCTCACGCTCGACATTTGCAATATTTTCAAACAGATTCCCCGTGCTCGTCTGTTTGTTGCATGTTCCAGCGTTCTTAACTTTTTCTGTTTCATAAACATCCTGAAGTCTAATTTCCTCTTCAGCGTCCATTGTTTCATCGGATTCTGCACATGCTTGATTGGTTTCCAATGATTCGTAATTGTCCGCAAAAATGTCTACCTCAGATTCCGACAATTTCTCAACGGGCTCCAAAGGATTTATCTTTTCCAAACCAGCAACTTTTAATTCCATAAAATTTTCACTGATTTCCATTGATCTTGATGCATCAGCTAGTACAGTTTCACACTTCATAAAAGTTTTGTTGGTTTCCTCCTCTGGAATCACTAACTCAGATTCTGTCAATTTCTCAATAGATTTTGCCAGTTTTTCATTGGATTCCAAAGATCTTGTAAATTGTTCATTGATTTCTTGTGATACAGATTTCGCAAACGCAATTTCTTTGAGATCCACAATACATTTTTCTTTGGATTCCTTTGATTCCGTTATTTCTGTTACAGCATCTTCCTGCTTCAGAAAGTCTTCATTTGGTTTTACGGCTTCCGATTTAATAGACGTCGTTGTGGCTTCTAAAGAATTTGTTGGTTCCTCCATTTCATTTCCAAAATTGGTCAATAAGGTGTTGGCAAAAGTACTTCCACTAAAAGCAACCAGTTCTTTGGATTTCATTGGCAGTTCCTTGCTTGAAATGCCAGCACATTTGTATTCCGGTGCTGGATTTTCAGAGAATGCTGTATTCCAACACTGGCTATTATCTTGTTGTAAGCTCAAATTTGCACTAGCTACATTATCTGCACTTTCATTAAACGTGATTTTCATGTCCAATGTTCGCATCTGACGAGGGTTTCCTTGAAACCCAATATATATCCCAGATTGGAATAATGGCAGTTGGATTCCAGAGAATGTTTGGTTAGTCACTGGCATCATATTTGCACTTGAATCTTTATCTTGTTTCAAATGTTTCTTTTCAGATGATCTTGCTTCTGGGGCATATCCACTGTTTGCTTGATATTGTTGTTGTGTAAACATTTTACAAGGTAATGCTTCTGGTTCAGGAGTCAGTTTTCCATCTGGCAATGCTGGTTCTGATGCACACGTGTATTCTCTTGACAATCCATCCAGCATTGTCATTTCCCGCTCGTAGTTTTCCTCCAATAGCCCAACTTCAGAAGCAAGGCTTTCATCCAAAGTTTCGGTTGCTTTTTTGTCCGCTACCACTGCTATTTCTTGCAACAGGTCTCCATCAATGTGTTCCACCATTGGTTCCATTATTTCTTCGGACAAAAGGACATCTTCCAACAACAATGGACCTTGAACATATGTGCTATCCAGCAGATTTTTCTCTGCTGTATTTTCGATATCAGATCCTGGTTCAATATTTTCTGGTTTAAATTCTTCTTCTAGAAACATCGCTTCGTGTACCAGATCTTCTGGCAATGCTTCTTTTACATGCTTTTCTTCGGATTCTTCTGTGTTGGACGTGGGTTCCAAGTTTGGAAGTTTTGTTTCAGTTAACAGTATTTCTTCCAATGAATTCTGCTCATTTTTCAATACACTATCCTCATCCGTAATCTCAGAACCTACTGCTACGGCATTGCAATCTGTGTTTGTGTTGGCATCAACACAATGCCATTCAGTCTGAACGCATGCTTCTTCCTTAGACCAAACTGTCTGAACTTCCTTATTTTCTGGACATTTGCTTTGGCTGCTAGAATCTTTGGCTGCTGGATTTGTTTGCGATCCTGCTTCACAGCGAACTGGATCAGTTTGCACAAACACTTCTGTTTGGATAGGTGCTGTTTGGCTTGTTGCACTTGTACAAGCTGGCACGGACTGCGTTCCTGAAGAGCTGAACATGACTGACGTCTGTGTTGCATCTGACCTAACTGTGGTATCTGTTTGTATCCCAGAATCCGATTCAGTCTGGGTGCTGACCTCTGCGGTACAGGTGCTGCCCATGCTCATGTTCCCAGCTTCATTGCAACAGCTGTTTGCAGTGTTGTGCATACCTTTACAGAGGCATGATGAGTGGCTCTGCAAATCGTCAATGGAGTAAGAATGGATGGTCCAAAGATCTTTGTATGGCCTGGTTTCCTTGGTCCACTCATCGGTGTAAGTGGCTTGGGCCATCCCCGTAGCGATTGCCTCGTTGGCCACCTTTCCTGTTTCAGCATACTGTCGCTCCCAAATTGCCGCCATTGGGTCATCAGTCGAACAAATGGTAAAGGTTTCATTTGAGTTCTTACAACAATCGTTATTCAAGGCCATGGAATCGCTACTCGAATGATAGCTGCAAGGTGCTGAGAATGCATTCTGGAACCTCATCGGGGAATCCTTCTGCCGAGATTGCATCGACTTGACCACAAACCTTTCCAGAGCTTCTTGATGCCCTTCGCTGAAGTCAGAGTCGTTCAGGTCTTCAAGCGATTGGATGCTGGCAATCATGTTCGTTTCTGTAGAACCCCACTCGGGGCCCATGTACACCATTGTCAGGCTGTCACAGGATGGCCAGGATTGCCCCCAAATGGAAGACGAACTGCCAAACAGGCCCGTCTCCCTCGGCTTGGAATGCATGCTGATGTGCAGCTGATCAGATAATTCGTGCTGGCCGGCGGCGATGTCGCTCCAGCAGGTCAGATCGGAAGGTTTGGAATCTCCATCATGAATTTCAAGTTCAATGCTGGAGTTATCAAAGTATTCTTTACAAGAATTTATATTGTTTGATTGGTCGTCATCCATGAAACCATGGCTGCGCAATCGCTGCGAAGTATCGGTTTCTGACATTTCTCCATCAAAGATGCCAACAAACTCATGGCTAACCTCGAGTCTTGCAGGATGATCATATTCCGAACAATCTTGAATGGCTGATCGTGTCTCAAATGTTAAATCTGAGCAATCCAAAGTTGACGTGAAAGGTTTTTCTTGTTCTGTTCTGTTGCTGATCCAATCAGAATCTTGGTCCTCGGTGGGATCACTGCGCGAACATTTGCACGGATCTTGGTGGTGTATGAAACTGGAGCATTCAAAACAGTAGTCTTCAATTCCAGATCTCTCAGCAAGCCCGTCATCATCAGGGAATTTGTGAACTTTTTCAATCTCATCTTCATCAATGACCAATTGTGAGAATTGTTCAGGTTGCTTGCCGCCATACCATTCTTTATCTAGCACAGAGATTTTTGAAAAATAGTCATCTTGAAGCGAGGATACGTCTGCATCAATGCCTTGCTGTGGGATTCGATCCAGATTTTTGTTTAGATTTGAGGTCATGTCTTGGTCACTGTGGCAAAACAAAATTCTGTCATGATTTTCAAGTGATTCATCTGCTATGCGATTCATGTTACTGTCCGGCTCTGCAACAGCTTGTGAGATCTTGTCCATATCTAGATGAGGGCCTTTGCAATTGGCATGAAAGATAGGTACATCATGGTCCATTTTACTTTCAAAAATATCATCCAAATCTGTGCTCAATTGCATGATTTTATTCGTATCTTTAGAAGAGGTTATGTTATGCTGACTGTCACTGTCATGGCCTTTGGTATGATCATGAACTGGTGTTTGCTGTGAATGGATATTGTGGCTAATTGCATAATTCTGTCTCCTCCTCTCTGGGACTTTGACATGATCATAGAAGTTATCCAAATGAGTGGCAGATTCGACTCTCTGATCCAGATCCTGATGAGAGCATATGTTATCCGGATCTCTGTTAAAAGCAGAAATGTAATCCTGGTCTTCAGGGTTGATGACCAATCCAGGCAAGTTTGTTGCTTTCACATGTACAGCATGAAAACAGTTTTTGTCCATAGGCATTGCGTTCAGAATTTTAGCAGCTAAGTCCTTAATAGTTTCTGATGAATTGGAATGCAGTTCTGGGGCATAAGCACTTTCATCGTTAGTTTGGACAGAAATTTCTCTTATGTTCGGTCTGTTGAATTCTGGTTGAGGCAGAGGGTGTGGTGAGGTGCAACGATCAGAAGACAGAACGAATTCGGATATCTTCGTTATCGGGGAACACGATTTCCTCTTACTCTTTTTGGGCGCGGTTTTCCTTCTTTTCTTCCTTTTGTTCTCCAGCACGATCTTTTCGAAACGTTCCTTCGCCTTAAAGCTCTTGACTTGTGGCTTTCCAAACAAGCCATGCTGACAGCTTTCATCTTCGCTGCTGGACGTGTAATCGCCACAGCTCTTTTCACGCAAAAACCTCACGTAATTCAGAGTTCGTTTACTATCATTCCGACTCGGGACGCTGTAAGATCGCTGATTCCTTCCTGCTTGTCCAACATCCCACTCTTCTTCAGAGCTTGACGAGTACCCGCATTTTTGTCGCAATCCTCTATCGCACTGCCGCAAATTGCAAGATTTGGTGAGCATTGGAGTGCTCCGGGTAACATCCATTGGCCGACCAGAGCTAGAATCTGAGAAGGCCGCCTCAGTGTGCTGGCGAGAGAATCCTGCGATTGAATTGGCACGTTTGTCTCGGGATTCAGGATGATAGAACACATCTAGTTGATTATTGGTTTCATCTGCTGCTCCCTTGATTGTGTCCACTGTCTTTTTGATTGGTGGGAAATCAGAATTTGAGTCTATAACAGTATGTTTGTTGACAGGCCCATCAGTGTCCAAATATGGAATCTGGGCACAAAAAACGGATTCAGAATTGCATGATGTATCTTCCTCACGATCATCTAACGAATCTGCATCTAGACTATCGCAAGAGATGCTGCCATCATTTTCTGTTGATTCTTCTGAACTCGACAAAGTTTCTTTGACTTCTATGGGTTGCACTGATGCGACTGAATCCTGCATACTTGTTACTGGGATGCTGGCTTTCTGTTCTGAACTGGTGTGATTTTTCTTAGCAGAAGGTATTGCAGCACGATCTGGTATCGGGTTGTTCTGATCAGGCGCTGGGCTCGGACTTCTGGTATCACATTCTTGGATGGGACTAAGTCGCCTAGACACCAGCGACTGCATGGGAATAGCCAAATAGTCTATGTGCTGGGAATAAGTTCCAGATGTTTCAGAATGCGAATCTGTCTCTTTTGGCTGTTCGTCCAGAGTTGTTTTGCCATCGTCGAAGGCAAAATACGAAAAATCGTCTGCGTCCGACCAATCATCATATTCCTCTCCTTCGCTTTTGCCGCTATATATATATTCTGGGGCTGGATCCACAGGGCTGGTTCTTTGATCCAGAGCATCATCTGGAAAGCCATCAATATCGGTAAACAAGTCCAGGTTCGTCGTGTCACATATGCCAGAGTCATCTGGAGAGTTCTTGGATTGTGATACAGAGCTGTCGTCAGCCCATTCGCATGACTGGCGGCTACACGTAGGGCACATTGTCGGCGAGTGAAATTTCATCTCAAGGATTTTGTTGAAGTTCTCCAAAACTTGCAAGCCGCTGCACCGGTGCGCAGACTTTTTTTCCAAGTCTTCCGAAAGAGAGTCGGAACTTGGTATGTCAGTCAGTATTTTTTGGATACCTTGAGAGGAAAAAATTTTATTTTGGAGCAAGTCGACTTCAAAAATTAAGTTTTGAACACTATGCCGGGAATCTTATCAAGTTTTCTTGAACTACTTTACTGGCTTCATCAAAAGACCCACCTGGCAAAGCTAAGATTTCCTGACCGACTACGTCCTCGCAATTTGCGTTCTCCAAATTCCCAACGCATTGCGATGGATCTACAAATTTTAAGGTGTTATTCTTTCCGAGCTGCACCATATCTCCTGCACGCCAGAAGAGCAAAAACAAAATTAATAAAATTGTGCAAGGATCATGCCTTATGCCAAATGGACCAGACAGTGATTCTACCTTGAGAGAGTGTTACAGGACAAGATATGGAATTTCCATTTAAAAGACACTCCGAAGCATCGATGGGGGTTATTGTGGCTGTCCCTTCTTGTAGGCTGAGACGACAGTGCTCGGTAGTCATCTTTTCTCCCGTCAATACTGAAATACAAAGTGAACACAGTACTGAAGATGGGTCTTCAAGAACTTTGCTTGAACCTTTTTGCGAAGACTACAAAAATGTAATATTCCAACTTACTAATGTCCGGCGCATTCCCATTTTCGGTGCTGTTTCCAATTACCATGTCCCCTTCCTAAATAATATAAAATTATAATTCTTAATAACATACTTTCGAAGTCATATTTCTTTTAAATTAATGACAGACGTCAAACGGTGGAGTTACCTTAAGGTAGAAAATCTGTACTCCAGCACTCGGTAAGTCGGAGATTCCAACCAGATAAGGCGTTTCGCAGTCGACGAGATTTCCCATGTTATTTCTATGGATGCACGTTTTGCACGAAAGTTCCTAACCAATGATTTTGAAAAACGATAACTTACAAAATATATTTGATTGGAATTTGAATTGGAATCTGAATGTTTGGACAACTGCTAAGTGCATATTTAGTTTGCTGTTCTGAAGATGTTACTAAAAACTAAACAAAACTAGCTAGTACACTATAAAATAGTTATATTGTATAATATGATAATCTTGCACAGTTCATCATCATTTTGAAGACATTAAATTCTCTCACCCACCTGCACTTGCTTTTGAAAATAATGCCACTTCTCGATCCACATCTTTGTTAGCTCTTGTGCCTGATTTGAAATAAAGCAATGTTAAGCAAATTTAGCCCCCAAGTCTGCAATTGCTCTGTCAATTTTCTTACTTTATCCTGATTTCGCAAGATGATTTCAGCGACTGGCATGGTATTTCCTGCTGGCAGTTCAAGTTGGCCAGCCTGAAAAGAGGATAGTATCAAATGGTACCCCAAACCAAAACTTATCTTGGTATATCCTAAGGATAATGCATTTTACCGCCTGAGAATTTGAAAGCATTCCTCGCAACCTGGTGATCTCTGCTCTCAGTTCCCTGATCAGTTTTACGTTCGGATCCTCGTTGACAACGGGTTTGTTCACGATGCGTTTGGCCCTTTGAGTGTACCGCAACGTACTGATAGTCTCATTGTATGCGGTGCTGGCCGGAGATATTGCTGAGAAACAAGATTTTACAGAGATTTTACAGAAACAGGTGATGTTAATCATCATAACATATACATCATAAATCCATTTATCATGGAATTGCATCGTGGCCGGTAGTTTTCAGAAGGGCAGAAAATTTATTTTTTATGTACCTATCATGGTGCATGCTAATTTATTCAAAAGCTGATAGCTTTTTGAAAATTAAAATTTGCATCTACATGTATGTAATAACATTTATTGTGATCTTGGAACTCTGGCACCTCAGGATTTTTTGTAAAACCACAAACTCAACTTCGTGAATAAACTAAACTCAACGTATATATTATGCAAATACTGTAGGTAGTTATGAATGATTTGACAAATTTGTCATATGGATCCTCTACTGTAGAAATATTTGATGGAGTTTTCAGGTTCCATGAGAAAAACATGACATGACGAAAATTCCAGATTGTCTAAATTTTCAAAATTGTCAGCGGGAATTCAGTACTGATGAGAAAGTTTGCATTTTTGTATTTTCTCAAGTTGGTACACACTGGTCATTCCAACCTCTCAGAAGCGTGAAAAGAATATTTTTTTTAAGCCAATTTTGTTCATACCAGGCATTAGATTCAAATTTTAAAATGTCGTGTAATATAGGTGTGACTAAGGTACATGATGTGATGGATTTTTGAAAAAATCCATCACATAATGCAAGTAAAAATGTAAATAAAAACGCACATGTACATAAAAATGCAAGTTTTTCGTTTATTGATTTGCGAAAGCTTTCTGCCATGGAATAAACTTCAAATTTGCCTTAAGAAATTTCGTTACTTAAAAAGGGACCTTTGTATCATATAAATCTGTGTTAGTCGGTACAGATGTAACAAGGATCCTCACTTACTGGCAACCATGATAGTTTTGGAGTTTCCCCCGAGAGAGTCTTTCAGCAACCAGGTCAAGACGGAATCTCGGTAGGGTATGAAAGGCTGTTGTCCTCTATGTTGACCCAGCGGTGTCGAAGAAACTGTGGCGGATTCTCCAGGGCTGCTGGCATGGCTACGTGAGGAGCTCAAGCTATCCAAACTCCACTGTGACATGGATTTCTCGGCTAAAAACGATGTAATAAACGGGCAAATTACTTGAAGCTGATAAAGCAATTTATTGTTGTAAGCCGCAATGTCTCTTGTCCTTGCCAGGGTCCCAGCAATAACGTTTAATGTGTTTACCTAGAGCGCAAATGACACCTCCGAGTGCCACCAACGACTTGTTGATATTGGCACCTTCCTTGAGCCGGATCTTGCTCATGTGGACAGTGGCTCTTTCGCTGAAAGACATGAGAAAATGTGAAACTGAGAAACCACAATAGCTTCACATCACAAAATTGGCACAAATCATGTTTTCATCTCTACAATACAAGCAGAATAAAAATAATTATAAAAACGTAGTCATTGCTAAATTCCTGAGCCATCGTGTAAGATACACAAAATTGCATGTGTTCTATGCTTTGGCAATGGGTTACCTATTTTAATTTCTTGGCGCCATCTATAATCCCAAATGTGCAACTGAAAACGGTTTGCAGGCCGTATATATATATATATATATATATGTATACAGTAGTTGTAAGGTTGTATGCCATTCCATAACTTTTTTTATAATTGCTGATTTCGAAGTTATTGGTTTTATGTACTGTTTGGAAAAAGCTGGTTGACATGACTTAAAGAAGTTTCCAAACATGTACTACACAAATTCAATAAAAATTATATATTCCAACTATACAGTTGAAATGTTTATCAGTTGACCATTAGTTAAGCAGAATGAAGAATAATCTTCCTCTATCAAATTTGTAAGCAAAATCTTTTGAGCATCAGCAAGGGTACGAAAAGGCTTTTCACAGATCTAACTCCAATATGTGTCCTAAACAACTTCCGGGATATAACTTAATTAAAGCACTCTGGCGAGGCGTTTGTTTACCTTCCCGCTAAATCCACAAGATGAATTTTGCTAACAACCTCGCTGGGCAGCTCCTCGTCCACTCTTGCCTGCAACAAATTATTACCAAATCGATGTAATTACAGTTCGGCGCCAAATTTTAGTATGCAATTACCAGAGATAATTAATAAAGCCACGCGTTTGCAGAGCATTCCAACAAGAAATCTATTATTGCCAATTTTTGCCAAAGCAAAGTCGCTCAAAACCGCTTAAGGCCATCCTAAACTTAATCAGTTTTCAGCTATAGGATTAGGATGAATTCCATGTTATGACCATAGGTAATATTTGGATTAATTACAGCAGGCATTTGATTTGAATTATTGCAATGCCGAAAATATTAATTGTAGTAATTGTAAATAATTACATAATTTTGAAATGCAAAAATACTGCAAATTTGTCAATTTTAGGCCCACCTTGATTTGTATTTCCCGCAATTTCTGCAGTTGGAAAAATATTTGTAAATACATACATAGTTAAAGTAGATTTTGTAATTTCTGCAATATTAAAACTCACAAGTTCTCGTTTAAGTAACCTTTTTTCAGGAAAACTGTGATCAATATTGATCATAGAAACGTTAAACTTACCTGAGTGAAATTTATAGTAAATATAGCATGACTTCTACTGCTATGATCGTGCATCTTTGTTGCAGCGACACTTCTAAAAACCAAAGTAGTAACAATTTTAGTTGATATTTGTATCGGAAAGGATAAAAAAACAGACAAAAAGTTAAAAATGGCCATTTCTTGCCTATTCTGGATCCCTCTCTCAATCAAAGCTTGTACAGCATTGAAATCCGTCACGACATGTTTGCTGAGATCTTCAAAAGTAAGTAACATTATTTTACATGGAATCTTATTTGAAAACCATGCAATATATTCTGATATTAAAGATTTCCCACTAAGTTCACCTTGTACACAAGGTCCAAACTTCGGATGCTCCCTAACCCGAAGTGCATGCTTCTGTCTCCTGCATGGCGCTGTCCGCAGAAGATCTCCAACTCTCTCGTTGTATATCTCCAGAAAGCTTTAAAAAATTAAAAATTACGAGATTGCTTTAGCCATTGTCAATATCTTTCCTCCTTATTTTGAACTTCACAAATATTTGTTCTTTATTTCTGCACTGAACAATATAAATCATATAAAGCTTAGAAAACTTTCCTGACATGCATTTGTGTTATGCGTGGTTGCATACCAAGCAGAATTTCATTTGTAACTTAGTGATTTTTACGACTTTCTACAACATTATAATTGAGTTTCTTGCCCTATCTTCAACGGTTAATGCTTTAGAATCGCACGAGCCTACCTATCCAACTGCTTTTGGGTTATAAAGGCCTTCATTTTTATATTTAGAAATAATTATAGCTGCAAAATGTGAACTATATTTATGGATGACCTCTTACTGTCATCTTAATTTTGTGAGTTATGGAGGAGGAAGATGAATGTTTGGTCACGTGACATGAATATGTTTATTCATTTGTCATCCACGTTATCGCTGGAGAAAGGGCAAAAGAGGACATGCATTTTTGAACGATAAACAGTCAACATTTTGGAGAAAAAGAAACATTTAAAATATGATCATAGCGACACGATGTACACATTGTAAAACATGTCCTGACAATGATAAAATCATTAATTGATTATTCAATATTTGGAGCAAAATTTTTTTTACACAAACGTTTTTTTACATTTTTTTTTTCAAACTGAAAGCTTTAATAATCCTACAGAAACATACAAACAATGTATACACATGTATGTTTCAATGTTTTACAGGGAAATTTGGCAACACTTTTTTTTAATCAATTTTTTTAATCAATTACCATAAATGAAAACTATTTTCAAGAACCTGCCCTGTAACTCACCTAACCTCGGTGCGGAACGTTAATCTTTTATCCTGTACTTTGGACATTCTGTCGAACAAGCCCTATAGCACCCAATAAATAAACAAAACAAAACATACATTAATGGTTTGTTTACGGCAATGCAAAAAAAAATCAGGCATATGGGCATTGCTGTCGTCCTGAACGAACCTGGCAAATTCTTGGAGTTAGTCCAAGGTCCCCCTGCCAAAACGAAAAAAAGGACAGGAAATGGAGTGTGTTTTCTCAACGATTACCGGCTTAAATAACGAACTAGTAGTTTAATATAGAAAGACAAGAGGCTTACGTTATAGCCCATCATGGTGTACGTTTTTCCAGAGCCACTCTGGCCATAAGCTAAGACGCAGGCGTTGAAACCTTCGAAGACTGCGTCCAAGACTTTGGTACCCAGATCTTCATAAATCTGAAGTGAATTAAAGAAAAAAAAAATAACTGCAATGATTTAGGCCCCTGAAACACTTGAAAGATTCTTGGGCATTAATAATATGGACAAAATCTTCAGGGGGGTTCAATGGGCATCTCGTACAAACAATTACTTTTTAGATTCGAAATTATGGTACCAAACAGGTTAAATCATCCGAGTTTTTGCACACAAAAACATAGGCTATATACTAGTATTCTTCCATTCATGTGAAAGTTTTATGACAGATCTTTTGTAACTGTTGTTCCATATTGCTAATAATATTGATTGCTCTATCAAGGACATCGCATTTTGAAGGATATGGTCCAGAATCTTTGAGTGGACTTTTTTGGCCAAATCGCACATTTACCTAAGAAAATCGCACTTTTAGTGCAGAATAATTGCTTTTACTTCAAAAATAGTACTTTTACCAAAGAAAAACTGCACTTTTTAAAGCAAAAAAGTGCAATTCCTCTTTTATATTTTGCCAATTCGGCTTACGATTTGTAAAATTACTTGGATTTTGGTGGGGGAAGGGTTGGATCTATCCCCAATATCTCCCCCACCCCCCTCATTTATGTAAGCCTATGGTTTCTACTGTATGAAGTACTATGAAAATACTTTGGCAGTGTTTAGGAAATAACTGGTCTTATTCCAGTCATGCTTACTAGTGAAGAGAGAATAATAAAACTGTATTTTTAATCAATTTGAAGGCCTCTATTGAGGTAAGTTAATGGATGGTGGGTTTCCATCCTGCCGCCTATCGTACAGACTGAAAAGAACATCTCTTTAAAAAAAACCGAATATGGCTACCATTTTAAGCCGCAAAAACAAATTAAGCCTAGCTGTAAGTAACCTTCCCCAATCGGCTGTTTGTGTATTTTGTAGAAAACATCTGTTCCAAACTTTTCTTCTTTTTTGTGAGGAAATGCCATGGTTGAGCACCACCACGCGCACCCAAGTTATTGAACTTTTTAATGTTCTTCCCGAGGGTCTTCTTCAGACTCCATGCAGAAAGCATAGTACATTCGAGTGAGGTTTGGCTAATTTTTCTTGAATTTTTTTTCTGAAAATCTATATTTGCGATGACGAATTGGTCTCTGGAATTTCATTGAGCGTCTTGTGTGGTGGCGGCCATCTTTTTTTGTGTTTGTCATTGCCAGCAAACTTGGCCATCCTGAAGGCGTAACCAGAAATATTGGCTCATTTACAGAATAGTTTCTATGACAGGTGCCAGTAAACAGTTTTCTGATGAGGTTCTAGAAGTAGTTTTTTGACACCAGACAAATGTGTACATTTATTTTATTGAAAATTGTCGTCTTTTATAAAGCTGGGTCCACACCAACGAAAGCAGGGAGCAAAAGCAGAAAGCACGGAAACATAAAAACATGAAACATG
>JAQGAE010003423.1:0-14795 GCA_034696685.1 Julus scandinavius | reverse complement strand
TTAGTAAATAGTATTCTAACACTTCTTTCGAGTGCATGTTGATTGGTTATTCAGCCTAATGTCATCGAGATCTTGATGATTGAGTAATTACACTTGCTTCCACTTCTGATTCGTCGTTAAATTTACTTTGTGTTTTTTTGCACGATTTCCTCCAATCGTATTTGCAACACTCAATAAATTGAACTAAATAGGAAAATGTTGAGCAACCGTGGCTTTTATTTTCGCCGTATAAAATAACCGACAGATTTCACTTTGATTTCAGAGTGTGGTGTATAAACTTTAGTCGGTTTTATCTGAAAATGAGACCCAGACCAAAAAAGCTCTTCGTCTGGAAATAAGATTGGGGTGCTTGTGAGCTTTGAAGTTTCTTGTTTGATTTGAACCAATTCACGGTGCTGGCACTATACCGAATGTAAACTGCCTCAATTAATCCCGATACAACGGCAAATGCGATTTTATAGCGAGATTCGTGCTCTTTTTAGTGCCTCCTTTGCTAATATAAGGTTTGATGGCGTGGAAGAAAAGTACCGAAAACGTCTCCTCCCATTTGCCGATAAATTATGCATTGGTTCCTTTCCGAATAAAAAAAAAATACACGTTTTCTTAAAGAATGCAATTTTTGACATTTGTGTTTAAAATTGGCAGTTACAAGTATAGAAATAGTGTCGTTAGAAATTTCAGAAAAATATTCTGAAGAAAAAGCTGCAGCAGCTTGCACGAATTAAACCGTGCTTGAAAGTGTTATTCAACGGTTAAATCGACCATGTATGGGCAGTTACTTAACCTGAAGGGTGAATCGGGGAAATTCATCAAGAAAAATACGAAAACAACAATTGGATTTGACAGTAATTCCACGTTTTGGGTGAAAATCGGTGATACAAGTATTATAAAACAATGGAAAACACTGGTGCAAACACGGACTTCAAATACTTCCTTAAGCCGGCTCTCAACCAAGACGTACATGTACGTATAAATACGTTTTTACAAGCATATGCAAAAAAGTTTGCCCTCCGGGTTTGTTCCAGCCGCCATTTTGTAAATATATGTAAATATCAAAATTGTACAGCAATTAATTTAAAAGCTGTACAATTTTGATATTTACAGATATTTACAAAATGGCGGCTGAAACAAACCCGGAGGGCAAACTTTTTTGCATATGTTTGTAAAAATAGTGTATATACGTACATGTACGTCTTGGTGGAGAGCCGGCTTAAGTGCCAAATAAAGTATTTTTGCCAACATAACGCGGCGCCATCTGCGACCGCTTTTGTCAAAAGTCAGTTGCGGCGCTCCCTCTAAAGTCTTTGACTGGAGACGCCGCCTACATTTGGCTCACAGCCTATAAATGTTCGCGTGCCTAGCCATATAACGATTTGCTTTTTTTTTAGTTTTTTGGTGAGAGAACTTGTGCGCTGCTATCGATTTTTTTAGATGAACGTTAGTTTTTTTTTATCGCACTTCTGTGTTTAATTATGCAAAATCCTCCGCTTAACTTTATGTCATAATATTATTATATCTGGCAATGGTTCAAGGCTTGTTTAACGTAACAAGAAGCGCGTCTAGCCACTATTTTAATTCAAGCTTGGATTTTTATTATGAGGTAAATAGTGGCACTTTTCATACTTTCACAGGTACATATACGTTAGCCCATTTCATTATGCCTCCGTCTAACGTTAATGGACTTCCTAACAAGATAGGGTGGTAGCGCTAAACCTAGGAATTTTCAGACTAAAAAAACTCATGCTTACGTTAGGTTAACACGCAAATGGCATCGGGGAGTTGTTACATATTTCATTTTTTTACTCTTTCAAAGTGCTCAACAATTTATGTGTCGATACGGCGGCTAAAACCACGCATTTCTAACGCTTTGGCAATGGGCGATCCAATTAAAAATACCAGCGCCCTCTATGGTGCATTCTGCGCAACTGATGCTGGCCTGTTTAACTTTTTAGAATTTTTTTTAAATTAAGGGTTTTCTACACATTCAGTTTGTTACTTTATTGTACTATATTATAGGAGATAAACTGACAAGTTCCTAATACGTGTCCACTGACCGTATAACTACGAATTAGAACAAACTTTGGGATTTAGTCAAGGCCGTATATGTGATCACATTTCGTGGGGGATATGGTCCAAAAATCGCGGAAAATTGGCGGATTCGGGTTAAAAATTGGCGGATTCTGGTTGAAATTTGTAAAATTATTGGATTTGGGGGATCTATCCCCAATATCCCCCATATATACGACCTTGGATTTAGTCAACTGAAGTTGGCCTATTGAAGTTTCTGTTTAGGTGTCCATGAAATGTAACTCGATCTTCAGGGCTTTTGACTAGACTGTCATTGGAGAAGAGAGGAAGCCATGCCGGAATAATGAAGTTGGAAAAGGTGAAAAGGGGGTTGGACCTGGGGATCCCATGATCCATTCCGCGCACAAAAGATGCAGATAGGAAAGGTCATCCGGAGGATTCTGCCGGAATTGATGAAGATCGATATTGCAGTTGGTTGGGGAGGGAAAACTAAGTATCTGTTGCCAATTGCCATGCATTGCTCAATTCTTCTTGACAAATGGCGTGTCTCTGCCATGGCAGTCGGGGGATTTCGGTATAAATCCGGTATTGTTTACCTTCGGATGGCATTTGCAGTCTCCATATTCCTCTTAGGCCCTTTAGGAGGGGGTGGCCATCCAGTCCCATAAGAAGCAGAAAGCAATATATCAAAGATGCGCAATGAGACTCTCACTCTTTGGCAGGTTTTTGAATCGGGATTTTGGCCAGTATTATCCTATGCCAAACTGACCTTACTGCCCCATGGCCTCAGCGAGAAGCACGTCAAAAACCCTTTGAACTTTTGCTGAATCCAGTGAAACGTGAGCGAGATATTGAGCAACTATCAGTTGGGGCCATCCTCCGAGGGTTAATACTTCTGGCTTGGTTTTATCAAGTTGCTTCTGATCCAACTCAAGTCAACCAGAATGAGAGAAACGTCAAATAGGTGATGGGGTGCAAGGCTTCTGTAATCCCTTGTCATGGGGACGTTGCGACTGTACAAGTTTTAAGTTAGAAATACCGATACTAGAGAAGGATTTACAAAAAATTTGGTATATTTATCACTAAAATGCAGGAGTATGTAACATAATTTTCTTTACAATATCCAGGCGGGTTCTTGGAATTATGACACCTGACTTATGTATGTGGAAATCAGCAACATTGGAAATTTGTAACCTTACAAATGTGTGGTAACATACATGTGGGTAGTAAACATGGTTACGAATCTACTTTGGCATATAAAATATTGTATTTGAATAATGCTATAAACATCTTCAGTGCATGTTTTATGAAAGTACGACTGGTCCATACATAGATTTTAATAATATTTACCCAAGAGCAAGAGTTTGGATATGGCTTTTACTATACCACGAATGCCCATGGCATCTCAAAACTTTCTGAAAAGAATCTGAAAAAGACAGTCTTGGATCTACATGATCCAATATATATATGTTTATCAATAACAAAAATAATTGAAATTGACATTGTAATGAGTTTTATTCCGATCTGTTATTATTTTTGGATTTCTTTACTATCCCAACTGATTTATCACAGTAACAACAAATGTGGTTTCCTCCATGATTTATATATATATAAACATTTTAAAACATTTTAGTTACTGAAAGAACGATATAAACAAATACAATGTATATTGCAATTTTATTCAATTTAAATATACCAATATTCAGATTCAGTTTTGGATATTGATTATTCTTTAAAAATGTGCATTTAGAATCTTTGAATCTAGGTTAGTATTCTTTCACGTCATGTGTTTCGTAACGAAAACACTTTATAATATTTTCGTTTGAAGGAAAATATATTAAATGTTGCATCTTAAAATAGTTTGTCAATTGAAATTCTGGTAAGATTAGATTATCAAATAATTGCATGTTTTCTAGATAGATCTTTTAAAATGTCAAGATTTGCTACACCATGTACATCGTACATCGAAATAATTTAAAAATAAGTATTGAAACTTGAAACAATTGGAACGCAAATTTTGATGGAGGTAAAATGCGTTAATCATACTGATGTCAAAGCAATCGTCCTATTTTGAAAATTTCTCGAAATTCTACCGGGATAAATAAACATACGGTGGCAAAATGGTTCACCGCATTTCCTATTTAGCAAACAGATTAACCGGATCCTTTGGCAGAAATACACCAGACGAGAATTTTCAAAATAAATAGATTTTACGTTGGATTCATTTTAGGGAGAAAACATAACTAGTCTTTTCCTTTATTGTTTATTCGTTTTAATCGATTTTGTCTCAAAAGCAACACTTAATTCTCTTTAAATGTTTTACCGAAATATTTATTTATTTATTTATTTATTCTAATCTGGCTTAGGTAAATAAAGAGAAATATACAACGCTTTTAATATTTGAAAATATGAATTTTAGTTATACAACTGATGGATCCATTTTCAACTTAAATCCTTCACTTTCAACATTTGTCACGAACCGAAACTAATTTGCAAAATCTCTTATTTGGAAGGCTATCTACTAGAAGTAAAAGCAATAAAGCATTTTAAAAGTATTTTCTTTACAATAATACATTTTTAAATAAATTTTATCCAGAAAAGTAAACCTGAAAATACGTGCTTTCTGCAATAATGCATTTTAAAATTAATTCTGAGAAGCATTTTGAAATTTCATACTTGAAACTAATTATATTTTCAAGTTTTTTTTTGTCATCATAAATGGTATATTATGAGTAGCAACAATTACCTTAAATTGCTGGCATTAACAACAAAATGAAAATAGATTATTTTTTATATATTGTTAAAAAATATATTTTAAATTCTTTTGTTATCTACTATACGTGTGAGTATATATTCTAAGGATATCTAAATTGACCTGAAATATATTCAAAACTACATATACATTGAAAAAGTTAATGCATTTGGTTGTAATTTAAAATTGAAAGAAATTACAATTTCTATAAATCTATTTCAAAATCAATTTACAAAAAATTATGCGTATTAGATTTATTTTAAAATATATAAACTGGGACAACGTTTTAGATTTTCATAAGAGTTGAAGATACTAAAATTTATTAACTGAAATAGTGATGTCAATGTTTCGATTTAATTTAAAAATAAATTTCACCAAAAAATTTGAACTTAGTAATTTATTAATTTTTTATACAGATACAAATTCTTTATGTAAGAAATAAACATGTATGGTATAATAAATTATATTTTTAGACCAGTTTGTAAAAGTTACATTTTAACGATACATTAGCGCAAAATTGTTTCCCTACGGTATGTAGTCAACTTAATGAAATATTTCTAGGGTTAAAATCCTTGCTTAAGATTTAATGAAATTATATAGAAAATATTTTGTGAAATCAGCTTTTATAAAAGCTTCAATAATCCCCTTAAATTTTCACGTTTTTCTTTCTTTTTTCCAAAAAAAAGGGCTCCACTTTTAATGCTAACATTGTTTAGCTCGTTTGATAATCGGCAATCCAGTAATGCTGCATTTAGGACCTGACAAAAAAAGATGACAGTAATCTTTAAATCCTTGACAGGTCGTCTTTGAATAGCAAAAAAAAAAAAAATCTTATTAATATCTGTGAAAATTTGTGAGCTTAGTGAAGAGCAATTTATTTCGTGAATTATGTAGGAGAAGTTCGTTTTTTCACTTCTTTTGTAAAGATAGAATTACTTGGATCTATTTTTAATGGGAAAATTTCAGCAGATGGAAATAAGGTGAACATTTAACTGCATCAAGGCCAATACAGGCAAAATATTCAAAATTATTTATTATATATATTTTGCATAAAATATGATGTGTTATCAAATGGCACGAAAATGCCACAGATGTGCTTTTATTGCATAAATATTTGATAGGGAACCTTGAAACGCAAACAAAAGCTGCACAATGAAAACAATGAAAATACATTGGGTGGTGTGAATTGGATATTTAAATATTTAAAATCTCGTCATTTCCAACCGTTATTTGATCTTTCCTATTGATTTTTAGGGCGAGTCCGTACATTTTTTTTTTGTTCAAACAGTTTTATAACCGTGCAATTTTTAAAATCATTTGATGGTTATTGTAAACCAATAGTTTGATTGTCCATCGTAATTTGAATGTCCATTTATAGACTATAAAAAAGCAGATTTCAGTATTTTAATCAATTATGTTTTTGGACACCACTAATTGCTTATTAAATAGAAAAAAATATTCCTTTATATATATATATATAGTAGATTTCGATTAACTAAGGCTATATTAAACTTCCAATGTATTAAAGAATGATGTATTCAAAATTATAAAATATTCAGATTCAAGTGCTAGATATGAATCCTAAAATATTGAATGTAGTAAAATATCCTTTTCGTCTAGTTATTGAATTTCATTTTTCCATCTGAATTATTATACTTTAATATAACTTTGCTGAAAATACATATTGAAGACGACGTGCAAGTTAAATCTCGAGTATTTTTGACTTCTTTTACATGTTTAATGTGGGGATATTTTATTATGAGCTAGAACTCATTCTAGTTTCTCCTACGTCCTTAAAGTGAAGTAACCCAAAGTAGTAGATGATAAATCTCTGGTTTCATAAAATTTGGCATTGATAAGCAGGTTTTTATTTAAAAGTATTCTGGAAATGAATGAGAAAAATTGATGAAAAAGATGCAAAATCTGATGTTGAATAAGTTGCATTTAAAGAGGATTTAGTATGTTTTAGATCTGCTTTCTTTTGATAAAACCCGCCTTATTATTGAGGAATAATTTTGTTTACTAAAATTACGAGAAAACTATGATATATTAAATCTATTTATGTTTCCATTGTGTTCAACCTTAACTATTTAAACTTAAAATACTTTTTCAATTATTCAATCAGGAATATATATATACACATTTCTCATTACATGTGCTGTATTGTGTAATATATATGTAAAGTGTATTGATATGCAAGTATTGCAATATAAGTTTTTATAAATAAAAATATGATGTTATGTGACTTTAATTAAATAACAGCTTGATGGTCTCTATGCATTCACGTAATTCCCTTTATACGTAACATTCTCTTAACCATATGTACATATAAAATGTGATTTATTTCAAATGAAACCATACGTTTATCGATTTATATTTTTGAGGAAATTTTGTGTACATTTAAAGGTGAAGACTAACTTAAGCATAACTTACTTTTGGAGGCAAAGTAAGTATCAATATAAATACCTTTAAAATAAACGCTTTTAAAGTTTACTTTTCTGTCAAAGTTAATATCAGTAATAAAATTTCCGAAAAAGCTGGTGATAAAAGCGCTATACTTAACGTTTTAAAGGTCTTGCATATATTATTGTCTTGCATGAACATCAGTGGCAACCATGCTGTTTTACTACAAATTCGTCTCTTTAAGGACGAGAGAATTTTTATAATGGCCATTTTTACTGTCTACCCATGCATCCATTAAAGTATTTTATACGCAGTTTCTTATAAGTTTTTCCTATTTGTGGCTGGCATGCTTTTTAAACGTAGGTTGCACATAAAGTTGTTAAAGAGCACCCTTTATTTACTTGTCCTTAGTGAATTATTTTATTATCATACTTTGGAGATATATCCAGAAGTGGTATTTCACTGAGTTCACTCGGTCTTTAAAAGTGTTTTCGGAAGAAAAATGAATGCGCTGCTTAAAAATTATGTAAATAAAATAGAAGCGTAAAATGTACAATGTTCGTTTAACGTAAAACTTATATTCATTGTTTCCTCGAAAAAAGCAATGGGCCTCTTGACACGTCGATGAGTCTTGCTAGTCAGTACTAAGCAAACCCTAACACATATATGTTCAAACTAAATAATTTATTGTTATTTGTATTTTGTTTTTCAATAGTTAATATCAATATTGTGTTTCAATACAGATAAATGAATACTTGGTAAACTTAAAGTTTGGGCTAAAACTAAGAAATTTTGTAAAATATACTTTGATTAAGTAAGAAAAGTAGAATTTATAAAATGTCTTAGTTACAACATATCTATACTACTGTTGACTGGTGCATTGCTACGTGGTTTTGGTAAATATTTGCGAATATTTCCAATTGTAAATTGTGTTTAAACATAAATGCAATAAGTTTTAGTAGTTGAAGACTTGATCAAAATTTTAATGAAAGTTTTTTTTTGATTTTTTTCTTTTTTTTGAAATTGGCTATCTAGTCGTCACATTGTCTCGCATGTTCATTATGCAAATGTAGTGAAAGCTTTCGCCATTAATTCTAATTGAATTAATTGATGCATTTCAACAACAACAAGTATTGCAGCGTGAAATAGAAACTCCTTTTGAACAAATGCAAATCAGACGTCAGTTTGAAGTTACGTTTCTCTTTGTGATGCAAAAGTTAAAATGAATTTTAGCTAAAAAAAATAGCTAACGTTGGTTTTCGTTGTCTCTGAGCTTGTGTAAATGACATTGAACATGTTTGCTGCTCATTTCCTTAATACCAAGTCTTTTGTGTTTCTTAAAACCCATCTCCTTAAATCGAATATCTTGATGAAACACAAAACCTTAACTAAGGTCCCACAAAATCATGATATATGAATTTCTGCAGATTCAAACAGAACTGGGTAAACAACTCTAAGAAGGAAACTACCTTTTGAGATAAGCCCTATAAATAGGTTCCTATTTATATGTCTTAAGATTAAGAAAGCCTGAAGAGAGAGAGCTAGAGCTAGAGACAGATTGAGAGAAATATAGTTCTTAGATTTGATATGTCCAAAAAAGCTCTTATCGTATTATGATAAGAAAAACTAAAGTAAATTCAGTAGTTGAATGATGTTTTCAAATTAATATATTATTATTTTAGATATTATTTATTTAATATTATTACTGGATCTAGTTTAAAGGAATTTCGTGAATTATTAAGGTAATTACCATAATTGAATCTTTTTATAATATATTTTTTAATGATGTATGTTAATTCCCACACGGAAAAGAAATGCATTTCAAAATGTATTTTCAAATATTTCAAATATTTTCACCTCGCACAATTTAAATATAAATAAAATACATTTAGTAAAAGAAAATATTGAAACATTCTTTTCAAATTCGCCATTAGCACAATTTCACATTCGCCAAGACAATGGATATTTATAATATTTACAAAAATTATTTTTTTCTTCCATTTTAACACCAAAAATAAATTTTATAAAAATCTTCGTAAATGCATTTTATCGAATGGAATGCAATTTGAAACATGTTTATTTGAAGGAAAAATAACTAAATCATTTTGTTTTTCAAAATGAGGCACTGAAGTGTCAAGGGTATGATTTACAAATACATTTTGTAGAATTCATTTTTATTTTTATGCTTATTTTATTTTGATCGCTGATTTTATTACGTATAACCTATTAACCGATTACGCTTTGCTAATTTTATTGTTGTAATTGCATAGTTTACGACGAGGATGTGCATCTGCGTTAGCTACCATAAACATAAACGCATTTATTATTATAGTTATTTTTATTTAAATTGACGTGCAGTTTATATGACTACAGTCGGTGTTTTCCAATTACCATATTTTTTACCATTTAATGCTTGCAAATTTATCATCATAGTCTTCTAGTCAGTCATTATGTAAACATTTTTAACATTGTATACATGCATGTGCTTTAATCCCCTCTTAAACCTACTAGAGATGTTAAACAGACTTTGGTGAATATATTTCAATTTTCTGTGTTATTTTTTTCCTAAAATGTATATGCAGCTTAAAATGAAATGTGCAATTTTCTAAAAATGTTTCTTAGTTCTCGTTTAGATTACGCTTCTCATAGTTCCGTTGAAAAAATTAAAAACTTTCGTAATTTATTTTACGTTCGTGAATATCTCCATTTTTTGTATCTCATCTGCTTCGTATATTTTTATGAAAAAGATAATTTTCTCGTCGCTTGGCATTTATTCCTAGGTTTTATTCGCCCTTATAATCCTTTAGGAGGATGGATGCTTGCTTTTCTAATTCATTTCGCTACTAAAACGTTTTCGTATATAATAATAATAGGTCGTCATAATTAAAAGCGTGAAATCGTTACTCATTTTAATGTTGAGCCTGCGCATTTCATGCTTAGAGAAATAGAAACGCTACATTAATTTTTCCCAGCTATAAACTCGCTAATAAATGACAATAGTTATTATCGGACCTCGATTCGACCTAACTTTGGTATTTGCATTTATGTTTTTTGCGACCTATACTCGAGTATGGTTCGAGGCTGCTAACATTTCACTTTTTTAAACGCAGTTTTAATCTTAGACTTTTTAATCAAATTAAAGTAGGTCTTTATTGATAATTATGTCTCTTAAAACCTTGAATAGAATTTTTTTAAAACTGCATGGTTGTGAAATTGTTTTATGTTACCAACCACTATAATAATTTTAAAATCGAAATATTGAAAATTACATGTTAAGTTATACAACATTATCAATACATAATCGTGCTAATAATTGTGAAGAAAATGATTGAAATATCGCCAACACTCCAATAATACTATTATGAAATATAATTCTGGTTACTATTTGAGATTAGAAAACAACTGTGGTTATAAAAAACATGAAATTAACATGATTTGCATACTGCTTGAAAATCAGATGTTAGTAAAGCTTTCGAATTTATGAACAGAATTCTATAAAATTACCTTCAGAATTCGAAACTCTTTGTCAAATTTGTTATTTCAACTTCAAATTTTGAGTAAACTTTACAAACTTTATAAAATTCGAAAGATGTTAGGAAAGCTTTCGTATTTATGAGCAGAATTCTATAAAATTACCTTAAAAAGTGGAAATTCTTTGTCAAATTTGATATTTCAACTTGACATCTTGAGTAAACTTTAACAAAGATTGTAAGATTTGAACTTTCTCTAGAGACAAGACGGAAATGTGATTAGTTCCATTTCGATAAAATGATTGAAAAGATTTTGCTTTTCATAGACATTTATGCTAATCCTGCTAGTTTTGAATTCTTTGTAAGATTCGAACATTTTAATATTTAGCTTCTAGAAATCTAATAGATGAATTTTTCGTCTAAGCTATCATTACTTAAAGCCGATGGCGGATGTATTTAAGTTTCTGCAATGATAATTAATATCGACATCTTGATATCCAAAAACTTGGTTTTATTTGTCCTCTTCATTTAGAAGAGCCATTAAGGAATGAGTTTCGTCTAGTTTAATTGAACATCTTTATGTATATATGCTAGCGCACACACATTTTAATATTTCTGATTAATGAATAGTAATGCAAATAATTTCCTGTCCATGCAAATCTTAGCTTCTATCATTTGTATCGAAATAACATTAATGGAGAGCAAGGTAATTAGCGTTCGCGATTAAATGCTATTCCAACGAAACTCTGATAGAATTTAACTTTTAGCTTAATGTTGATAAAAAACGTATTCTCGCTGATGTATCACATATGAAACTAATTAGACGTCACTGAATTATTAAGTAAGAAAAGAAATCACATAAGTTTTGAACATATGGAATGTAGGAAATTTGCTGGCAATGATTATTCAGGTTCTTTTAAAGAGATAGAAATGTTTGGTGAAATCTAAATATAAAGTACCATTACTCAAGTTATTTAATTCAATTTACTTATTAAGTTTAATTTAATCATGAACTAAAATCTTATTCGTGATGTTAAAGGTATATGGCGATATTTTCCCTTACATTAAATGTTTTAAATATTATTTAAATGTTTTTTAAATGTTATAAAATATATGTACTTTACAAGTTTTAACATTTTAATCAAAAATTTAACAACTTCCTTTCCAGCACAAATTCTAACACATTTCCAGAATCTAAGTGAATTTCTATGATCTTATTTAAAAAATACTTTGAAAAATTTTGGAAATCCACACATGTTTTCACTGCATTGTATCTGTATTGTAAAATGTATTTTACATACTAAAAAGCATGCAATACAAGCATAATACGAACATATATACCTGCATATATTTTCAAACTTTCAAAAAACAAAATTCATATTATTTGTTTACATCATAATGTATTTACCAAAATATATTACTGCATATTGCATTATATCCAATATTGCCATAAGCAATCCATTTCTTGACATTAATGTACTATTTAAAAAAAAAGCATTTCCCTATCCATATATATTTCATTTAAAAGGATATATGCATAATGCATATTCATAGGATAAAGTTTTCAAAAATGTTGAGATGGCAACAACAGCTATAGGATCCCCCATAGGAAACTGTTATAATCATAACTAAAATAAGCGATTTTCGATTAAAGCATTCTTCCTTATCCTTCATAATTGGCTCGAATCCTCCCAAGAAAAGGCAATCATTATGCATCCTCTCAAGTGCGGACGAAATTAGGGGCAATTTTCGAGGGGTGCATCGCATTATGAGGCAGGGTGATATTGGCGCATTAAAATTATATGATATGCTAAGCCGAGAATGATACCCTGGTGGCCAATTCAGACTTCTCTTACGACGTTATGCAAGGCAGTCACGTGAATTTTATGCTCCTAGGGGGCGCTGCTGCTATATCGTGCTTAGCTCCTATTAGATACTTGTCCGCATTGGTGAATAGCTTCGCATGTTTTTCCGTAGTAAAATTTCGGTAAAACATTGGTTGAGATAAGATAATACTCGCTTTGCAGTCCGCCATGCATTGATGCCCAAAATGGCTGACGATGGAGTTGTTAATGAAATTGGAGGGTGGGACTAATTACCCTCGAAAACTCTCTTCTTGGGCACTCTTGTTGGATGGCTGGCTGTGCTAGTTAGACACATACTTTTGTGGCAAACGTAGGAATTTAATGTATGTTTTCTATCAAAGACAATTTGAAACTAACTTCAGCATTACAATTACTCCTAGTAATATATATTATATAGCTAAAAGAATGAATATGACCCATATATTGTCAACATGAATACAATACATGTGGGGGAGTGCTATATTTACCTATGTATATGCAATATTTAAAAAAATTCTACCTATGTTCTGTAGTTAGTCATAGAAACTGTCTTTACAAATTACACGATATACTTAACTTAGTTTACACACATGTTTGATATTTTCATTCTGAATAACAATGGCTCTTTGTAAAAATCGATATGCTTGCCATGTGTGGAAACTTGTAGTTACTTTTCATTCATTTACTATACTTAGTTCTGAAATTATGAGATCGTCTAAAAAAAGACAACTTAGTATAGCTATTTCACAGGTCTGCTTAGACATAATTGGAGATAATGTCGACTTTACTTAAATAGTTTAAATTAGATTTGTTAAGCCTAATTGTCAATGATAATACCACAATCAGTACATTTGATTCATATCACTTGTACATTTGTCGGTTAAACATGTAATTACGTCTAACATAAATGTATGCGTTCGGTGCATTCTAAAAGAGATTAGGAGTACACCTTTAAAAATTGCTGAATTACTGTATTTTTACAAGTACACAGAATATTGTCAAGTTTTTACTTGGTTTAGTGTCCAGTTAAACATGTTTATAATATCCTAGGTGGAAAAAGTATGTGTGATCTGATATGACGACCTTGCCTTTACAATATGTGATCCTGTAAAGGGGCAACTATGAAATTTACCCCCATGTTTGTGATATTCCTTCCACTCCTTCACACAAATTTGCAAATGAAAAACGCCTACAAAAGCTCAAACTTAAATTAACCTGTTACCTGACCTAACTTAAAGTGACATATTCTAACGTTTTATGACAGTGCACATAGAAGGTGTGCTTTAGGCCGACTATTTTTGGTCAAGATAAAACCATTGGTCCATTACCAAAACAAGAACTCACCAAATTGAGTTGGCTATATGTTGCTCTATTATTGCCCAAGCATATTTGTATCGTGTATAAGACGTTGCCATGCGACTTACGTTGTTTTGTTATTAAGACCATATACTATACAATAATGCCATTTAACTAGCATATCATGAATGTAAAGTTTTTTTGTGAAGGCTTACTATTCCCGGTTTATGGCTTATATTGTGGCTATAAACTGTAGTCTGTATGGTTAATAAACTTTTTCATATGGGATTATTTTCATATGGAGCCCACCAAACGGAGGTTGCAATATATGATGGCAGTAAGGGGGTGTAGGCTATACTTGACGAGGCTACCGTATGATTTGCATGTCTTTGCAGCATTTAGACGATGGATTAATGAATGCGTGTCACCTCATTAATCGTATCGTGTAAGGGATTAAACGATGAAAAAAGAGGCTTACTTACGTTCACTGTTGCGTTGCACAATGACGAAAACAAGAGGAAAAGCGGTTGCTTGCTGTTGCTGAATCAGCCAGCAAAGATGATGAGGCTGATGCGGCTGGCAAAAATGATGGAGTTTTGGAAATCCAATGGCTCACAGGAGCTCGTTATCAAACGAGCGGAGTAATCCTGGGGGAATTTGCAGTAATGCCGAGACTCACTTTTTCCAAATCGAAAGTTATGCAACGCGCCTTTTAATCCTTCAGACATTGCAACGACGGGATGTACATCGCCGTTGACAGCACTGGCCGAGGTGTTTTACGACAATTATGACCTGAAAATAAACGAAAAGAAGAAAGGAATATCAGAAATTACCCTGACAAACCAAAAGGGTTAAAGCGTCTGCCGGTCAAGCGGCCATCTTGAAATAAACCGTCATAATCACGAAAGAATAAAAAAACCAGTAACACAAAAGCACATATGGATTGTGGGATTCGGCCCACCTGGCAGTTGGGATTATAGTTTTTGTATTTGTGTATTTCGT